>PVJA010041711.1:0-17725 GCA_004027025.1 Myocastor coypus
TTTTAAAAATAAATCTGCTCTGTACTGGGGAATGAACCCAGGGTCTTTGCACTAAACTACTCACGTAGCCCCTGCACCTTATTTTTTAAAAAAACTTTGCAACAATATCTTGCTCAATCACTAAAGTGCCCAGATTAGGTTGGAACTTGGGATTATACTGCATCAGCCTCCTACAGTGCTGGGACTACAGGTATACACCCATACCTGGGGCTTTGTCTCCTTATTTACACAACAGGTATAGATAACTGTCAGATAAGTGAAATTATATAAATTCCACAAGAAGTCTATTTTCCAAATTTGGTATTCAACCAAGCTCTAACTATATTCTTCCAGGCATTTTTTTTTTTTTTGAAGTCTTTTAAAGACAATAAAGAGTTCAAAAAACCACAAAGTCCATTGCACAAGCCCAAGGTCCTGAGTTGTATCCCTGGAACCAAAAAAAAAAAAAAAAAAAAGAAGAAGAAGAAGAAGAAGTTAAAAACAAACATTAGAAGACTGTCCACACAGCTCAGGGGTTTAAAGTGCCTGCTTCGGCAGATGCAGGGACCAGGTTGCGTGCCCAGCGTGCCAGGCTGACCCCTCTCCTGGGGCACACTGAGCCTGCCCACACCTGTAATCCCAGCACTTAGGAGGCTGAAAATCAGGAAGGATCCTACAAGTCTGATTTGTGTAGTGAGACGCTGTAGACCCTGTACTAAATACAGTTTAAAAAAAAATATTAGGAACAATACACAATTTCACTAAATAAAATGACAGGAATTCAACAATATCTGTTATATATTATCTTCAAACTAGTTGTTCAGAATACTAGCTATAAGCATGCACAGTTGGTCAACAAAAATTAAAAAGAAGAAAGAGCCGGGCGTGGTGGCACACGCCTGTAATCCCAGCACTCGGAAGGACTAGGCAGGAGGATCAGTGTGAGTTCGAGACCAGCCTGGGCTACAAAAGTGAGCTCAAGGCCAGCCTGAACTGCATAGAGAGACCCTGTCTCAAAAAAACACACACACACACACAAAAAAAAGCAAATATTTAAACATTAACTATTCATACAATAAAGCAGGAAACTTAACAGTACAATTATCCAAGTTATCCTTTGGATATATATTTTTTTTCTCTCTTTCTTCTTTCTTTTCTCTTTTCACTCATCACAGCTGTCCCTTCATTTTGAACAGTTTCCTTCCTTTTCACAGGATCTATTGTACCTTTCAGATTATTTAATCGTTGAGATTGTTACACCACAAAGCTACTGTGATTAGGGGCTGGGGAGATAGCTCAGTAGAATAAGCGCTTGCCTGGCCAGTGCAAGGGCCTGAGTTCAATCCCTGGTTCAGGGGGTGGGGAGGGGAAAAGCTATTGTGATAAAATCAGCACAAGTACTGGAGGGGAAAACAACAACAACAGAAATGATGATCAGTGGAATAGATTAGAAGATGCAGACACAAATCCAAACACATTCAGCCACCTTATCTTTGACACAGGGCCAAACATGTTCACTGGAAGAAAGATGGCCTCTTTAATAAATGGTGCTTGAAAAACTGGCTTCTCACAGGCTGAAAACTAAAATTAGAACCATGTATATCACTATGCACTAAAACTACAGTAAAAATGAATCAAAGATTTAAATATTAAAATGAAAACACTGAGTCTACTGGAGGAGAAAGTAGATAGAAATCTTAAAGACATAGGGGTAGGTAATGAGCCCATGAACAAAAAACAAACTGCACAGGAAATACTTCAAATAATCAACAGCTGGGATCTTGTCGTGGTGGATTGCCAACTGGTGGTCACCTTGATACACTCAGCTGAACGGAACTCAAGGGATGCTGGGTGTGGGAGGCCCGTCGGAGGATTACTGCCTGCAGAATAAGAGGAAGAACAAGAGAAGCTGTTGGGAGCCTGTTAGGGCAGTTGTGTGGAGAAGCAACGCCTCTTGGGCTATTCTGCTGGAAGACCTTATCATGCTGGTTTCCCTGATGAACTTCGCTGTTCTTGTTGGAAGAGACCTTATTGTTGCTGAAAATGGCTAAGGTTCACTTTGGGGGACCTCTGGTCCTCACCTTAAGCATTGCTTCCTGGCTCCGGAGGGGAAGATGGTGCACTGCTCAGTCTCCTGAAGAAGCTGGTCATGTTGGCTTTCCTCATCCTCAGAGGGAGCTTGAGACCTCACTATTACTGAGGATGGCTGTGGTACTTTCCAGGGGAGCTCTGGTTCTTACTTTGAGCATCAGTTCCTAGCTTCAGTTCAGGTGCCTCAGCCTTCTAGCACAGATCCTTCTTCCCACTGGTGCGGACTTTCTAGCTTCCACTACTGACCTTTGGGCCTTCCCAGCACAGATCTGTGAAACAGGTCTGCATGCGGCATTCTTACGAGCAGCAGGATTCATGCAGAACATTGTGCGATCCAGGCCCTCAGCTGGGTTCTTTGATCTCTCTCTAGTGTGTACACAGATTTCCTGAACTCTTTGTATATTATTCTTTGGGTGATCCACTATAAAATGATCTGATAAGTGTCCTGTATTGTACTGTTCCTCTTGCAAAAGCCCCTATCCATGGCACTGATCTTACTGAAAAAATGTTTACATGTCAAAAGAAATCACCAGAAAAGTAAAAAGAAAGCCCACGAATTGGGAAAGTTTTAGTCAATTGTCCCTTAGACAAAAGACTTCTATCTAGAATATATAAAGTATTAAAATTTAAAAAGTCAGGCCCCCAGAATTCTTGTAAGCATTTTGTATTATTTAAATTTGCATTGAGAAAGTACAAGTAATCCAGATGCAACAGATTTGTCTATATTTAGCTAATCTGCATTGTTAGGAATTAAACATTCGATGTTTTAGAAATAACTTTATCCTTTAAAGAGCAAAACTGAGTCCTGCCAATCTGAAATGAAACTTGTAGTACTTAAGTCTTTAGTCCAGTGAACCTCAACATTTCCAACTGCGCAGTGCCCCAACGCTTCCTGATGTTTTTACATCTGGCTATAGGTACCAAGACACCAAAGAAGCTTGAAATATTTTAATGGTTAACTCTACTCCTGCTGCATATTTGTGTTTAATTAAAAATTATATTTAATAACGTGATTCTGACCAGATGGCTTCAAGATTATAACACACTGTAACTGAATTATGTAGCCAACAAATTTGGCATCTTCATTTTGAAATAATATTTGCTTTTACTGATCAAATAAGATAGCAAGCCAAAAAAAAAAGAAGCCGGGCGTGGTGGTGCACACCTGTAATCCCAGCACTCGGGAGGCTGAGGCAGGAGGATCGGTACGAGTTCAAGACCAGCCTGGGCTACAAAAGTGAGCTCAAAGCCGGACGTGGTGGCTCACGCCTGTAATCCCAGCACTCGGGAGGCTGAGGCAGGAGGATTGGTGCGAGTTCGAGACCAGCCTGGGCTACAAAAGTGAGCTCAGGACCAGCCTCAACTGCATAGCGAGACCCTGTCTCAAAAAGACAAAAAGAAAAAAAAAAGTGAGCTCAAGGCCAGCCTGAACTGTATAACAAGACCCTGTCTCAAAAAGACAAAAAAAAAAAAAAGCAAGCCACTAGATAATTTACATACATTTCCCTTCACTTAGCCAATTTTAGTGTGCTGATATTCAGCCAAGGAATTCAGGCACATATTTGCCTGGTGATGCATACCTATAATCCCACTAATTGGTATTGTGAGGAAAGAGGGTGGTAAGTTCAAAGCCAGCCTGGACAACTTAATAAGACTAGGCCTCAAAATAAAAAGGGCTAAGAGCGCTCCAAGGTTCAATTGCCAGTCCCCTCCCCCCCAAAAGAAAAATCAGGTTCTGTACATTGGAGAAAAAGATATGACCCACTCAGCAGGTCAGTCAACGTGGACCCTAGAGAGGGGGAGAGAGGATCGAAAGGGACAAGAGACACGAAGAATGGAGACAAGACAGGATTCTGATCAAGTCTCGTTTATTAAAAAGTGTGCTCGGGTATATATACTGTGCATAGGGAATGAAGTAGCTCAGCCACTGACCTCAGCAGGTATCTAGGCAACAGCGGGTGACCTTGGAGAAGTCAGCAGGCAACTAGGCAACAGAGGAAGATTTAGGGGAGTGCAGCTTGTAGGAGATAAGGAAGGTATGGAGGAGTAGAAACTTGTGAGGAAGCAGAGAACAAAGAACTCAAATCAGGGACCATAACAGAAATGTCTAATGCAGTTACAAAGCAAACGCCAGTTTACAGGCCCCTACAAAGATAAATCCAAGTTTTTGACTTGGTGAGATGTGAGCACCCATGATCTTGGTCCTAGTTGTGCTAATTTGATGTCTTCCTCCGCAAGATTTGCAAGTAGCATAGTATCTGTCCCACAGATCCCTGAAAACTGAATGAAACAAACAAAAAAAAAGTGTGCAAAGAGGCAAATGTGCTACCTGAAACTTTGATGAGCTGGTAGTATTTTAATGTTTTCTAGAGCATGCATTATAGGATTTTGTTTTGTTTTTGGTTTTGTTTAGCTGGCTCAGGCAGCCACAAGGGCGGATCTGGTGCGGCTTGTGGAGCTGGGGATCAAACCACGGTCCCCCGTGCCTGAATGAGTTGGCCCAAACAACTGAGCTAACTCGCAAGCCGAGCATGCATTATAAAATAGAAAATTTTGGGTTTTTTTTTTTTTTTTTTTTTTTTTGCTTTTTGAGACAGGGTCTCTCTATGCACTTGAGGCTGGCCTTGAGCTCACTTTTGTAGCCCAGGCTGGTCTCAAACTTGCACCGATCCTCCTGCCTCAGCCTCCCAAGTGCTGGGATTACAGGCATGCACCACCACACCTGGCAGAAAATCTTTGAATACAAGAATGAAAAGTGGAAATAGGACAGAATTCCTATGAGTAGGATGGAAACAATGATACTTTGGTGAGTTGGTGAAAAATTCCATCCTAAACAGATTTGTATTATATTTAATTCATCTTTTAAATAGTCATCCATTTACATGGCTTGAAATTCAAATAGTGTCCCAGCACTTGGGAGGCTGAGGCAGGAGGATTGATGTGAGTTCGAGACCAGCCTGGGCTACAAAAGTGAGCTCAAAAGTCAGTCTGAACTGCATAATGAGACCCTGTCTCAAAAAGACAAAAATAAATTGGCCGGGCATGGTGGTGCACGCCTATAATCTCAGCACTCAGGAGGCTGAGGAAGGAGGATCGGTGCGAGTTCGAGACCAGCCTGGGCTACAAAAGCGAGCTCAAGGCTAGCCTCAACTGCATAATGAGACCCTGTCTCAAAAAGACAAAAAAAGAAAAAAAGAAAGAAAGAAATTCAAATAGTGAGCCTGATGTGGTGGCACATGCCTACCACTCCAGTTACCCAGAAGTCTGAGGCAGGAGGATCCCAATTTTGAGACCAACCTGGGTAACTTACAAAGAACCTATCTTAAAATAAAAAATAAGCTGAACATGATGTAGCACCCCTGTAATTCCAGCACTTAGGGAGACTGAGGCAAGAAAATTGTGAGTTTAAGCCCAACCTGGCAATTAAAAAATTTAGCAAGACCCTCCCTACCTCACAAATTAAAAATAGTAATTTAACATAACCCTGTCTCAAAATAATAAAGTCTAAAAAATAAAAATTATCATATAATAAATTACAATTTTAAAAAACAAAAGGGCTGGGCTATAACTTAGTGGTGGAGGGCCACAGGTTCCATTCCCAGTATCAGAAAAACAATTTTTTTATTTTTTATTTTTTATTTTTTTGTCTTTTTGAGACAGGGTCTCGCTATGCAGTTGAGGCTGGTCCTGCATTCACTTTTGTAGCCCAGGCTGGTCTCGAACTCGCACCAATCCTCCTGCCTCAGCCTCCCAAGTGCTGGGATTACAGGCGTGAGCCACCACACCCGGCAAAAACAATTTTTTTAAAAAACTGAAAAAGTACTAATAGATATATAATGAAATGTATACATTATGCAAGGATTCCTTGTGGCTCCTGTAAAGCCAACCGACCCGCCCTTCTCATAAGGCAGACAGTACTAGTACTCTATGATGCATTTACTCAGAGTGAGGCTGTGCCACAAATGTTCACAAAAAAAGAAGTAAGAGGCCAGTGAGATAGCTCAGTGGACTCAAGCTCCAGCATAGGCAAGTTTAGGCAAGCACAGGAACCTTGATTTGATCCTGGCACCACATGCCATGCCAGCCCCATCCCCAGAGTGGGCCGAGCTAGCCAGAGTCAGGGCATGGTGGTGCATGCTTGCTGCATAGTGAGACCCTGCAACAACCAAATGGGAACATTATTCCCCTCATACACAAATAGTAGCATACTGTGTACTTTGCTCTTACTGTACTTTCTAACTTTGTTTCATGGTATATCTTGTACATTATTCTATATTTTATACACCACCACATAGTATTCCATACTTATCTAACAAATCCCTTATTAATTGAAATTTAGGTTGTTTCCAAGCTTCTTGTATTATAAATAATGCTATGATAAATAATCACATGGAAACACCATGCACCATATATGTATTTGCTATATGCACCTGCAGGGTAGATTCTGAATATGTGTAGGATAAATTTCCAGAACAAGGTCTGATAACCTGAAGAGTATGAGTAATTATAATTTTGATGATGATTTATAGATTTTTTCCCTAATAGAAGACTGTACCATTTATACACAGAAAAACAATGCATCTTTTTTTTTTTTCATGACTACAAACAGGAGAAAGTTTCTGCCAGCTCAGAGACCTTGAGTTTTCCTACACATGTCTTGAGCTTCACATCCTCTTTTTTAGCAACAAGCTCCATGCAAGAGGAGATTTCAGAGGGATGTCTTTTTGTCTCCATGGTAACACTTACCTACTTAAACTCCTCAAATGATTGTTCCTAGGTTACAACAGTAAAAACTCTGGATTAAGACATTCTGCCCACTCTCTGTTTTAGATAGGAGAAAAACCTGCACGAGCCAACAGTGCTGTGGATGCTGCTGGTGGTCCTTGAGGACTGCTCAACTTAGGCATTTGCTAGTGTACGTTTGATGCACATTTTTCTGCTCTTCTGAGGCCTTTTTTAATTTTGACCTTAGCGAGAGACTCTGATTTGTTTTCCTTGCTGGTGGGATAAAGGGAGGGTGTTAGGAAGGAGTGAGGTGATTATGAGTTTGTCTCTAATGTTTCTTTTTTTAGAGGAGAAATTTTGCTGTTTTCTCGTACAACCCTTGGTATCTTCAATGCATTTGTATATATTTTCTGGTGCTGAGACTTAAATTATCGTGAACTATTTTGTAGGGAAGACCAAAAAAAAGTGTCTACTTATCTGTCCAATTTTCTTTTTCATTTCAGTAGCAGTCATAAAAATGAATCTTGCTGGGCAGTTGATAAGCCTGACAGGGCAGAACCTAATGCACACAAACCTTGGCGTTATAGTTGCAAGGGAAAATATCCCTGTAAGGTGCTCTACTTTCAAAATTAGCAGAGACGTGTACAAGTGCATTCCAGTCACTTGGGACCCAGTCGTGGAATGATTCCACTTGTTGGGATGAACAGCTCACAGGCAGATGGATGACCTTCTACATGTGGGCAAAACAGTAGGGAGCATTTAACACAGAACATCTTTGCCCCCCTTGGCAAACAAATTCTTTAATTCCAGCTACTATGAAGACTGAGGCCGGAGGAATCCAAGTTCAATGCTAGCCTGGGCAACTTAGTGGGATTGTTTCAAAATTTTGAAAATATGTATATAATACATAGAAAGAAAGAAAAAAAAAAAAAAAGCCTCAGTACTGCACAAGTTCAATTCCCTGCACCAAAAAAGAATTTTTTAAAGTTTTTTTTTTTTTAATCTCTATCAATTTTGGGCCAGGCAGGATGGCTCAGTGGTCTAAAGCACCTGCTTAGGAAAGCTTGGGCGGCTGCAGGGACCACGATTCAATCCCCAGCACCACATGCTGCGCCAGCCCTGCCCTCAGGGCAGGCTGAGCTGGCCATGAAAATAAATAAACAAAAGTTCTGAAACAAGAAAAAAATAAATAAATAAAAATAAATCTCTATCAATTTTCCTAGAACCACATCAACAATGTTGATTCATACTCAAATTCAACATTAAATGAGTTCTGACTTAATTGATTCAATTTCATAATGCTTGTTTATAGTGCTTTTCAAAGTGACAATTTTTGGGGCCTGGCAGGATGGCTCAGTGGTCTAAAGTGCCTGCTTAGGAAAGCTTGGGCGAGCCGGGCGTGGTGGCTCATGCCTGTAATCCCAGCACTTGGGAGGCTGAGGCAGGAGGATTGGTGCGAGTTCGAGACCAGCCTGGGCTACAAATGTGAGCTCAAGGCCAGCCTCAACTGCATAGCGAGACCCTGTCTCAAAAAGACAAAAAAAAAAAGGAAAGCTTGGGCGGCTGCAGGGACCACGGTTCGATCCCCGGCACCACATGCTGCACCAGCCCTTCCCTGAGGGCAGGCTGAGCCGGCCATAAAAATAAATGAACAAACAGACAAATGTTGTGAAACAAGAAAATAAATAAATAAAATTCTTTAAAAAAAAACAAAGTGACAGTTTTTGTTACTGCTGCATCTTTACTACATAAGATTTTTCTTTGAATTGTGGATAACTAGTAATTTTAGTTAAAAGAGAGGAAAATAAAAGCAAAACCAACCTGTTGTGTAATAACTAAAATCAGTTATTTGCCACCCTTAAAAATAAAAATTTGATTGATGTTATAAATGTTCAGCTTTTCTCTTGCTTTAACATCATAAATATAGCTATTTGAAACATTTTCTGATTGTAAATACTGAGATCAATACAGCCTTATTGACCTTTTCAAGATTCTGTCCAGGAACAAATATAGAACTAAATTATAAACTATAGTAAATAAGTTATAATTACTTTATTTATATCAATCATCATCCTCTATTAAAAGTTAATAATAATGCCAGGTATAGCAGAGCATGCTTGTAATCTTAGCACTTGGAAAGCTCAGGCAGGAGTACGGATCACTGCAAATTTGAGGCCAGCCTAGCCTACAAAGTGAGTTTAAGACCAGCCTGAACTGCATAGCAAGGACATCTGTCTCAAAAAGACAAAAAAAAAAGAAGAAAGAAAGAGTTAAAACTCATCAAGTAAATCTTTATAAGATTATTACCCAAAGTAACTTAGAACAAAAGAAAATTTTAGTGATTGATTCAATATAGTAAAACAACTATAATATGTGACTTTGATTTATGTGTAAAATCTAATAATGCCATCCCCACGGTGTGATAATTAGTCAGAAATTAGTGAGAAAATGCTCCTCTGTGTATCTTTTCTGAATCAGTGTGTAATAAGCTTACTTTGGTATAAAAATTAAATGTCAGCATTTGTGTCTCCGGTAGCATTTTAAAAAATAAGAGAAGTCAATTTGATCAGAGAATCAAGGTAAGACTCTTTGTTATGTTCATTTCATAGAGCCCTTAGGAAATAAAACTAGTTTTAAATGGTCACTGGCTCTGTTGGAAACATGATCAGGGCCTGGTACTGCAGAAAACAGCTGAATCAAAGGCAAAGAAAGCTGATGGAAGTACAGCCTCAGTCCTCTGCACACAATTCCTCACACACTACTAACCAGACAAAGGAAAAAGATCCACAGCCCGGGTAAATTGAGCGCCTAAAACACGAAGCTCTATCTCGATGGAGTGACATGTGCCTATAATCCTGGGTCCTGAGGAGGCTGAGGCAAAAGGACAGCAACTTTGGGGTTGTCATGGTAACACAGTGTGACCTTCTCCCCACCCCACCGCCAAATAAAAGTCCTTATAAACTCTGTCTCAGTTACTCTTCTCTGGTTGCTGGGACAAAATACATAACACTCAAAATTAAGGAAGGCAAGGTTTATTTAGCTCACAGTCAGTGAAGGCTTTTGAGTCCATAGTTAGCTAACTGGAAGGCAGAGGGGCACATGGCACACAGCAGCCGTTCATGGTGGCAGCAAAGAGCAAAAAGAGGGGCAGTAGCTCCGGCAGCTAGCTAGCCTCTCTCCCCTCCTTACACTGTCGTGCAGCTTACCTGCCCCAAGGCTGGTGCAGCACCTACAACAATCAATCATAATTTCCAAAAGCCACCCAATGATCACATGAGGCTTTGAGGGGGACAGCTGGACACAAACCATAACAAACTTCAGTATTTAGCAATGATTGTTTTGCACAGTGGGCTCTGTGATTGTTTTTTTCTAAAAAAACTTCTTAAGTCTGAAAGTAGAGATACAAGCAAAGTACCCTGAGAGGTCTTAAAAGAAATTATATATATATATATATATATATATATATATATATATATATTCCACAAATATTCAGATAGGATAGTAGATGAACTTTGAGGCCAGCCAAGCCTTGACAAATGTTCTGTCAAGTCAACTTAATGTCAGTCTTTCCTATCTGACGTAGAAATAATAGAGCAAGGGATGTATCTCAGCAGGAGAGTGCTTGCCTAGCATCCGTGAGGCCCTGAGTTCAATGTCTAGGCAGTGCTGCAGAGCAAATGAGGTGGGGGGAGCAAATGGAAATAAAACCCTAAATTAAAGGAAATGCTAGCAATTTGTTGTCAAAGGCCAAAAACTTAGACCAACATCAATCAAGGATTTTAAAAGTTTTACTTTCAGCTAGCTGCAGTGGTAGAGATCTGTGTGTTCAAGTCCTCTGGGAGGCTAAGACAGTAGGATTACAAATTGCAACCCAGCCTGGGTTTAACCACTTGGGGAGACTCCATCTCAAAATTTTAAAACAATCATATAAAGCAATTGCAATTGTAGCTCAGTGTGAAGGTCCTGGGTTTAATTCCCAGTGACATTGAATAAACAAAGAAATAACTTTATTTCATGCTCATTTATGATATAATTAATCAGTTTCACATATCACGTCAAAATGCTGTGTATTTGCTTAGGTACTGGTGCCAGATGGAATGGAGTTAAATGCACTTGATCTTAGCCAAAAGGCCGCGGAGCAATCGAATGAGGCTAAAAATGAGCAAGAGCATTTTTCAATCATTGTCCATTCTAGAGATAAGAATAAAGTACTTTCTTTTTTTTTTATTTTTTGTCTTTTTGAGACAGGGTTTTGCTATGCAGTTGAGGCTGGCCTTGAGCTCACTTTTGTAGCGCAGGCTGGTCTCGAACTCGCACCAATCCTCCTGCCTCAGCCTCCCAAGTGCTGGGATTACAGGCATGAGCCACCACGCCCGGCTAAGAATAAAGTACTTTCAACTGAGAAAGCTCAGTGCAGAGCTGGGCATGGTGGCGCTGTCTATTATTCCACACTCCGGAGGCAGAAGCAGCAGCAGCATGGACTTAATGCCAGCGTAGGCTACATAGTAAGTTTAAAGCTAGCTTGGATTACACAGTGAGAACTGGTCTCGAAAAAAGAAAGAGGGAGAGGAGAAAGAGCAGAAAGAGGAGGAGAAAGAGGAAGAGGAAGAGGAGGAGGAGGAAGAGGAAGAAAACAAAGAAGAGGAAGAGGAAGAAGAGGAGGAGGAGGAGGGAGAAAGAAAAAAGAAAAGTTCAGTATAAAGACTGGTAACAGCTGGGCGTGGTGGCTCATGCCTGTAATCCCAGCACTCAGGAGGCTGAGGCAGGAGGATTGGTGAGAGTTAGAGACCAGCCTGGGCTGCAAAAGTGAGCTCAAGCCAGCCTCAACTGCATAGCGAGACCCTGTCTCAAAAAAGACAAAAAAATACAATACAATAAAATAAAGACTGCTAACATTAACAGGGTGGCATAATGAGGATTTAGCTAATACTGCACAAGATAAGAACTACAAAGGATACATGAGCAGCAGTTTATGGAGCAGTGATACCCACAGGACTGAAATAAAGGGGAGGAACTCACTGGAGATAGCAGGGCCTCAGTTCACTATATGGCAGGGAAGTTTTCTGACACGCCGCATGCTGGAATCCCCTCCCGGGTGTGCTGGAAGATACTGCCCAAGAACTAACCTGATCTCTAGCAAGTAGTGCCATATGTTAATGCTCACAGAGTATAGCGCAGGACTGCAGAAGCCAGCAAGAACACACTGCACCCAGAAAACGAGCTCTTTTTTCCTCCAGCACCCTGCTCCTGACATTCTCTCCTGACAAAGCTTTATAGCAGGCCCAAGGCAAAACAGCTTTATTTCACAGACATGCCAGTGGAGGGCTTATTTGGCACTGACAGATAATGAACGAGGGATTGGCACAAAGTAATTATGGGATTTTCTTAAATACTCATCCTGGAAAACTATCATCTCCCATTGCCTTTTTTTGTTATGCTTAAATACAGTGTGGTCAGAGAGGAAGGAAGCCATGTAGTAGAGAGGAAGTCCTTCAAATTCTTTAGGTGAGAGACTACTCAAAATTTGAAAAGAGGTGGAATGTCTCATCAGTAGAAGTTCTTTTTTTTCTGTTTTAGGGAAAGTCTACAGGGTGTTCAGAGTCTTAGTACTAGATCAGACTCCTAGTAATCCTCCAGTTTACAGCCTCCCAGGAGCTGAGATTACAGTCCACCACGCCTAGTCTCAATTGTCTTGTCAGGGAGATCCGGGGGTGGGGCCAGCACAGGGATCGAATCCCTGGACCCTGCGCCTGCTTGCAGGTGCTTTAAATCAGTAGTTTTTGGGGCCCGGCGGGATGGCTCAGTGGTCTAAAGCCCCTGCTTGGGAAAGCTTGGGTGGCTTCAGGGACCACGGTTCAATCCCCGGCACCACATGCTGCACCAGCCCTGCCCTTGGGGCAGGCTGAGCCGGCCATAAAAATCAGTGAATAAACAAACAAAGGTTCTGAAATAAGAAAAATAAATAAATAAATAAATAAATAAATAATCAGTAGTTTTTTTGGTTTAAAATAAATTTTTGAAGATGGAAATTTGGTCGTCTTTTGAATCTTGGAGATTTCAAGGAAATATATGAACTACGATCAAAAACTTCAGTGAATGTTTAATTTTTTTAAAAAACATACTGCAGCAAGATATATACTGCCATAAATCCCTCTCAAAATTCTCCTTGTTACTTTGAACATAGTTATCCCATCATTTTTATTACCCTTCTGAAATGGTTCTGGAAGTCTTCTTGTGTTGGTGTCTTTAGTTGTGCAGTTATAACTTCCTACCTGTCCCAAATCTATTTAAAATGTTTGCCATTTGTCATAGGCATGGGGTTTACGCAAGGTGAACAATATAATATAGGACACATTTTATATTTTATTTATTTATTTGCATCAAGGATCAAACTTGGGACCATGTGCTTGCCAAGCAGGCACTTATTCCACTGAGCTATATCCCTGGAACACACATTATTTTATAATAAATCACCCAAAGACTCATATACAGAGTGCAGGAAATCTGCCCATGTACTAAAGATCAAAGAACCCAGCTGAACGCCTTGAGTCCATCTGAAGACCTAGAGTCCATAACAATGTTTCCCACAAGTCCAACTGGGGGTCAAGAGCCTGTGACAATGTCTCATGCAGGTCCGTTTCACATATCTGGGCTGACGTGACCCAGACATCAGAGGTGGAAGCTAGAAAGTCTGTGCCAGCAGGATGAAGGATCTGTGCTAGCTAGCTGAGGGATCTGAACTGGAGCCAAGAAACAAGGCTCAAGGTGATAACCAGAGCTCTCCTGAAAAGTACCACAGCCGTCCTCAGGGGCACTGAGGTCCTGAGCTCCTCCAGCGATAAGGAAAGCCAGCATGACCGGCTTCTCCAGGAGACAGGAAGTGATGCTCAAGGTGAGGACCAGAGCTCCCCCAAAGTGAACCATACTCATTCTCAGCAACAAGGAGGTCTAGAATTCCTCCTCCAACCAGAACAGCCAAATTCTTCAGGAAAGCCAGCATGACCAGGGCCCCCAGCAGAAGAGCCCAAGAGCCAGCAGCTTCTAACAGCTCCAACAGCTTCTCCAAAGAGCATCCCGAACAGCCTCCCAAAAGCTTCTCCAGTTCTGCCTCCTACACTATTGGCAACAACCCACAGATGGGCCTCCCACACCCTGTACCACTCTAGTTCGATTCAGCTGAGTGCAAGAAGTTGACCACCAGTTAGCTACTCAGCATACTTTCCATGGTCATTGTGACTTTGGAAAAGAGCCAGAAGTCAAATGATGCCAGGTCCAGTGAATAAGGTGGATAAGAACTCACCTTAATATCTTAATAACCTTTGTTTCTATTGGATGGCACTTAGAAGCATTTACTGTACTTTTGATCACACCTTATAAAGACACTGAGGAAAGAGGGCTTTCAGAACTGCTTCTAAATTAAGACAATGGGAAAAATGTATTCAAAGTCAGGAGAATTTTTGACGGGGGCGAGGGTGTTGATGACAACATATTTTACTGCAATACATTTAAGTGTGAGCATTCATTGTATATCATGCCTTCATATTACTAAGTGAATTTGGTTCTATAAATGCAAGGGAAATCATATCCAAATTTATTTTTTAAGTTGTAGTGTCATTCTATGTCCAGGTTGGCCTGGAAATAACTCTGCTAGCCCAGGCTGACCTCCAATTTACAGTCCTGCCTTAGTCTCCAGAATCCTGGGATTACAGGCATGTGCTACCATGCCTGACTTAAATTTGAATTTTATAGTGTGTTACAGACACTATGAAAAGGATGTCAGGTGTTTCTTTCTTTTTATATGGCAGTGTATTTATTGTGTAAACGGTTTTACAGGTGGTGTTTAAGCATGTTGAAAAACAAGTAGGGCATGTTTAATCAAGATGAATTGAAACATTTAATTCAAAGATGTCATGGACTGAGCTTACTAAGGAGCTAAATTCACCAATATTTTCTCTTTTCAATCTAATCTTTTCCTACCTTTATAAGGAACAGATGGATATCCCTACATGCTACGGATAGCTAAGGGTATCTGTATCAGCCAGAGTTCAGTGAAGGAGAAAAAAAAAATTAGGTTGTTGTTGTTTTTATTATTGTTATTATACTGGAGATTGAACCCAGGGCATTCACTCTGAGCTATATCCTCAGCCTGTTTATTGGTTTGTTTTGAGACAATGTCTTATCAAATTGCCCATGCTACACTCAAACCTTCAATCCTCCTGCATCAGTACTCTGAAGAGGGGATTATAGGCATGTGCCACCATCTTCTGCTAAAAACAGAGATTTTATTTTCAATCAGGGAAAAGTTTATACAGAGAATTGATTATTCAAATGCTATAGGACTGAAAGAAGAAAAATGGAGCACTGGGGCAGCCCCAAGACAACCACCGTTCCTAGCTATGAGGAAATAACAGAGAAGAGACTAGGCTTAGCTCTCACCTTGGAGTAAAGGCCTTGTGGAACCAGAAGTCAGGCCTGTGAGAGGAACTTGCTGCCTGGCTTCCTCTGACTGGGTGAGGAGGCTTATTTTGGAGTTACTCACACACACACACACACACACACACACACAAAATGGGACAACACAATTAGGAACAGTACAAAGTTGAGGAAGACATCACTGGTTCCATCCTCCTGCCTTCTGATCTCTCCTCTAGGGCCTCCTAATTGTGGTTTCCAACCAACTATTAACTGGCAAAGAACTCTGGGAAGTGTAACTCACACAGTCCCACTCTTAACACCACAAAGCAATTGTGAACTGGTATTGAGACATGATAGGCAAATAATCTACTAGATAAGTGAAGAAGCGAGCATCACTCATTTCTTCCGCCCTTTGGGTTTGGTCTGTCCGTATTAGAGCACAAGAAGAAGCCAGCATTGCTGCTTAAAAACAGCTGGAGAAGACACTATGGCTGACTGTAGTGTCCTTACCATGCTGCAAGGTGCCCAGGACTCTCTTGACCCCCAACAAGAGGAAGCTGCTATAAGGACAGTGTGCAGTAGAACAGCAGGCTGAGGGTAGTGTAAACTCTTGTGACTAGTCTGATAGCCAGCAGATAAGCTGGAATCAGGCCAGCCTGCCGGCAGGGAAGACCCTGAGTAAAGGAGCCTGAAGTTTATCTTTGGGGAGGTGTCACGGTCATCCTTCTTTAGTTAGCTCACCTGTCCCTTCCTGAGGAGTAGGCTCTTATTTTCTATTTCATTTCTTTTCTAGGTTTATGCCTCAAGTACCGATCCCCATCTCACTGTGAACTCCAGGTGCTGTCTATCCTATGCCTTGCTTGTAGTCACACCTATTAAATACTTGCTTTTGGTTTGTTTGTTTTTAATACTGAGGTGTATCCTCCGCCCATTTTAACTATGTATTTATTTATTTTTGAGACAACATTTGACTACATTTCCAAGTCGCTCAGGCTGACCTAAAACTGTGGTCTCCTTTTACTTAGCCTCCCCGCATGCTGGGATTGTAGGCATGCCCCACCACACCCGGCTACATCAGGTTCAGATTAGATTTAAACAGGCGCAACACTACCCATGCAGTCCACATTGGCCTTGAACTCCCTGTGTCCCCAAAGCTGACTTCAAACTCCTATTCTTCCCGTCTCAGCCTCCTTGCAAGCCCTAGGATTACAGACCTGTGCCAGGACGACTACCCCATAATTCACAAGCAGGTACGAGCTGTATCTCCTTCACTGAGTTCTCAGGAGTGGCAACAGAAAACCCTTTTCCCCTAGAATATATTTCAAAGAACTGGAAAGAAAACGTTGAAACAAGTAGAAAACTCAGACCCTAACCACATTTTTCTCATGCTACTGTTATTGTGTTTTATTCTCTTATCACTCTATGGCCCACTTTCACATCCAAGATTATTTATGGAAAAAGTTTTACAAAAATGGATAACCAGGAGACTGGCTATGTTATTTGCAAAGTTGCGGGCATTTATCTAGAAGATAAATATTAGATAAGCCGATTATATCACCAGACTAATCAGCCTAAATATATTAACCATTTTTTCCAATTGAGAAAAATGAAGACAGCACGATCTGAATTATTTAGAAACAGTAGTGCAAGAAAATGTTATTTACTTTATGTACCTTGTAGAGCTGAAGGCAAATAATGTATATGCAAGTCTGACTTTTTTGTCTAAAATACTTCTCCATTTTATTTAGTTTTATAATACTTTTACCAGGGAATAACTTACATTCCATAAAATTCATATTTTTAAAGGGCATAGCATTAGGGTTTCAGTATACCCACAGAGTTGTGCAACCATTACTATTGCTGCATTTTAGAACAGTTTCCGCTCTTGTCACAAACCCTACTGATTACAGGATAGTCATTCCTCAATCCTCCCGCTTCCCAAACCTCTCGTCCATACAGATTTGCCTGCCCTGGACTTTTGCCATTGCTATTACTGTCATTGTTTGCATTAAACCCGGGATGCTCTACTGCTGAGATACATTCCCAACCTCTTTCATTTCATTTGCAGTCAGAGGCTAAGTGGCTCAGTCTGGGCTCGACTTAGAGTCCTCTTGCTTCATCTCCCCAAGTGGTGGATTTCAGGTTTGGCACCACGTGCAGTTCTTCACGTTAGGAAGAGATTCATCCGTGTGATCTTTTCAGGCCATTAATGTAGTGTCTTCAAGATTGGTCCATTTTGGGGCTGGGGAGATAGCTCTGTGGCACAAGTGCCTGCCTAGCAAGTGCAAGGTCATGAGTTTGAATCCCAGTCTTGCAAAAAAAACCAAAACAAACAAACAGAAAAAAAGGAACTGAAAAAAAAAAAAAACGGGCCGGGCGTGGTGGCGCACGCCTGTAATCCCAGCACTCGGGAGGCTGAGGCAGGAGGATCGGTGCGAGTTCGAGACCAGCCTGGGCTACAAAAGTGAGCTCAAGGTCAGCCTGAACTGTATAGCGAGACCCTGTCTCAAAAAGA
>PVJA010041712.1:0-17690 GCA_004027025.1 Myocastor coypus
TTTGGGGGGGGGGGAGTTCTGGTTCTTATCCTGAGCGCAGCTTTCTGGTTCCAGTTCAGATCCCTCAGCCTGCTAGCACAGATCCTTCGTCCTGCTGGCACAGACTTTCTGGCTTCCACCACTGACGTTTGGGCCTTCCTAGCACAAATTCATGGAATAGGCCTTCATGAGACATTGTTGGGAGCTTTAGGTCTCAAGTAGACTTGTGGCAGGCATTATCATGGGCTCTGGGTCTTTGGCTGGACTCATTACTGTGGAATCTGTGCCCTCATCTATATTCTTTGGTGTGTGGAAAGATTTTTGGTTCTGTTTTTGCATATGATTCTTTGGGTGGCTATTAGAAAATTATTCTCAAAAATATATCTCCTATATTGTATTGTTCCCCTTGCAAAAACTTCAAACTAGGACAGCTGTCAAAACATTATATTCAAGGAAATAGTACTTATACAAGTATCAACTTAAATTTCCTAGGGCTGGCAAGGCAGCTCAGCATACTAAGCACCTACTTGAGCAAGTGAAGGGATGGGGTTCGTTCCCCAGTAACACATGTTGTACTGAACCCATCCTTGGCTGTGCTGATGGTAATTGAGTCAGGGTGTGGTGGCACCTGCCTGTAATTCTAGGGCTGGGGAGGCTGAAAACAGGAAGATCACTATGAGTCAGAGCTCCATAGTGAGACCCTGTACAAAACAAACAAACAACAGCCACAAAATAAATATAGTTTCTTCATCCCAATATTAAACTGGGCGATACCTCTTATCATAGCACTATATTGTCATTCTGTTTTATAGGCTATTTTATTAAAATTTCGTTATCCACTAACGTCTGCTAATTTATAATATTTGTATTTAAAGAAACTAATGATCATGGGTAAAATATAAGATATGATAAAATCTATTATTATCAGAGCTACTAGACAGAAATTTTCATCTATCCAGAAAGTAAAGCAAAGATGTCTTCTTAAATGATAAATTTTCATCATTTTAGGAAAATAGGTAGACAGCGAGTCTGTTCTGCTGTGGATTAATATCTGACGATTACACAGCCTGTAGTCTTCTGCTTTGAGAGATGAGCCTCATCTCCTCCAATGCAGGCTTTGATTAAAAGAAAGATAAATGGAAACCATTTTCTCTGTTCTTCCCTGCCCATTTCTGAACAGACTGCACATTTAAATTCCATTTCATACTTGCTCGTACTTGCATCCCCACAATATCGTCACTTCCCTCTGAGACTCTGCAGCAACTCAGACCCCGTATAAAGAAAATAAAGACCACTGTGTTTCAAAATTAATTAGAAAAACTGAGGGGCCAAATCTTGCACTGAAGAATAAGACAGGAAAAACTTGGACACAAGGGAAGTCTCAGAGAAATTCTATCGAAAAAGTTGGGATGAGCGTTCAAGAGCTTGCTCTATTGTTGCATATAAAAAGTGTTTATTGCAGTGAGAAGCCAGAGACTTTGAACAGAATATGGGGACTGACACAGAGCCCAGTCATCTCAGGGATCACTTGAGCTGTGTGTCCCCTGCAGAAAGACTGTGACGTGCCCTGTACAAAAACCTGTCTCAGTTCATCAGGATTACCTCACATTATTAAAATCATATCACTTTCCAAAATAGAATATACATAGTATGTTAGTGCAGGATGGCATTCAGTGGCAAGTTATCCCTCAACATTCTTATTTGATACATTGTTTCTTTAGGTCAGTACTTCTAGAAAGAATTTGCAATGGGCAGTTGTTACATACTATTTCTGATGTGGGATTTGTTGTATGTGCTCCTCTCCTCTTAGTTTATGAGGAAAAATAATCATACCCATCAGTTTACTCAGCATCATTGAGTGCTTATTGTATGTCAGGCATTTGCTAGACTGTGTGAAGGTAACTCCGTAAGAATATTATTTTCTCTGATTTAGATGTCAGAACAGTGACCTGGAGTTGGGAATCAGGGTTACCCAGCAACATCTTTCTTCATTCAATGACAACAAAACATTTATTCTAACTGCCTTAGAAACTAAAAAACACCACAGAATACTGTAATTTCTGACAAAGAAAACTGCTCAGTTCTTTGTCAAATTATTTACCATTATGTGTATTAACCAGAATTAACTTTATTTAGATCTCAATAGCATAAAAGTTTTATAAATATCTTATAATAGTTTATTATACCTCTGAAAACCACTGAGAGATATGTGTGATTATTGCGTATTTTAGATACCTTATCACTGACCTTTTAAAACAAGTTTTACATAAATTTGCAAAAGATATTTTATACAGGTCATATAAATCCTAGAATGTATAGTGAACTTTGAGTTCACTCTCAACTTGCTCACAGGCGTCCCTAGTAAATGTTAGGATTTGGAAAACATTGCACATTCCAGACATACTGACTCAGCTAAACCTTCTAAGGGGTGAGTGACTTTTTAAAATGACAGCAGATTAGGAATTTCAATGAAATATTTGACCTATCCCTTTGTGTACATTTAACACTGAAAAGAAATTACAAGAATACAGTCTTCCTCCAAGCTCAGCATCAATCCAGACTAGAAGAAATATCAGTATGGCACATGGAGGAAGGGGACCAAGGTGTGACCAACTGACCTGATAATGCAACTATGTGCTCCTGCATTTCAAGCAAAATGTAGTGTGATGTTTCTGATTCATTTCAAAGTTTGGAGAAGGTGCAGCATGGCAGGTCCTTCTGAAGTCCAGGGGAGTGCAGGATTAACCAAATATTCTTAGGGCTCTAAGGTGGGGAGGAGGTGAAGCAGGAAGATAGCGGAAGTGTCCCAGAGAGCTGCCCACACCCCACACTCACAGTATTGCTCAGGAGCCAGCATAATTGGATCATGACTGGGTCGCCCCAAAACATGCTTACCTTGAAGCTTTCAGAGCCTGATTTCGGGGTCCTAACTGGCACGATTCCATCTCTCTGAGAGGACGAGATACACTGAAATTAACACATTAGTCTCCAATATTTGGTGGAGGTGTAAGTTACAACAATATAATGCACATATATAAAGTACATTTCAAGTCCACAATTTTGACAAGCTTATACCCTCCATGTCTCATGGAGGCATAGGACACTGCCTTCACCCTAGAGAGCTCTTTTGTGCCACAAGCTAATGACTTTCATTTGTAGAGGTAAGCATTCTTCCTACTTGCTCATGTTTTTTTTTTTTCAGTAGTTTTCTTTGGCTATGCTAAGTGTATGCATTTCCATATAAATTTTAGAATCCCACGGCTGATTTCTTCAAAATGACTTTGACTCGACAGGCCGAAGTTTGCCTCTATGGTCTACACATACTGATACTGCTACTCTGCTGCCACAACCTCTCCCCATCTCTCTCCATGAACAAACACATCAAAAACTGTGAAGCAACAGAGCAGAATTCTGCTGACTATGCAGGATAATTTATATTTTATGGAAAAAATATAATGAATCATAACAAAATAATAGGACAATGGCAATAGTTAACACACTGCATCATTACCATCTTCTAAGTAGTCACTCAGCATACAAGACAGGGGCATAAAAATTTTGTAAGTGATATTAACCAGACCTTTCTTTTCAGTAAACAAAGAGAAGCTTAGAGTACAACTATCTGTATTTTTTTCCTTTTCCTTACCCTAATTTGTCTTTCTTTTTGAACAGTTCCCTCCCACTACCCAATATCTATTGCGTATTCTGGTTTTTATTTACCCTTTTGATTTCTGATACCAGTGAGACAATACTATGTTTACACAGGTGAGTCTGATATATTTCACTTATGAGTATGGTTTCAAGTTGCAACCATTTACCTGAAAATGGCTCAAATTTATCCTTCTTTGTGAGTAACTCTATTGTACCATATCCTTTTTATTTATTCTTATCTCTAAAATGTAGATGTGTCATTGACTTAGGCTGCAAACTATCCTGGTTCTTGATGCTTCCCAGAGGAAAAAGGATGGGAGAATGGAGAAATAGATAAGAGATGAAAGCTGAGATTACATGTGCTCTCCCTCCAGCAAGGAGGAAAGAAACTGCTTGACCTTAGGGATGTGTACTTACACATTTGTCAAAGTTAGTACCCTGAGACACTGGGTTACTTACTAAGGACCAGAATGTTGCAGGCAAGGTATATGCACAACACTAAAGCAGCTGGATTACCTTAGGCACTCCTCATTCTCAGACTAGCCTGGCCTTGCTTGCCTGACACATGTGACCAATTTGCAGCTTTAGCTCTTCCTCGTAGATTTGTGAAAATCCACAAAATTGGAATACTTTTAAATGCACCCACTTGAATAAAAAGGCACCCAGCATGTTTTCACACTGACTGATACTCTAACACATTTGTACTCCTGTGGGGAGTCTGAGAGTGGCTGCAGCATTATAAGAATCTGACAAAAGAAATGTGGAATTCACAATATATGTAGCTCAAATTCCCTAGGATCTCTTAGCTGATTCTCAATTGTATTACTGCTAGCCTACTGAGAATGAATGGCATCGAGGAATATTCTTACTGGCCTTTGCACTTTTTCAGCTCACAAAATATCTTCAAAGTGTTGTGTCAGAGATGACCTAGCCAAGGAAGTGTATGAGGAGATCTAAATTGTATAAAATCAGAGGATACTCAACAAAATATCATGCTCTCAAGAGGTTGCATCTGTAAGAATAATCCTTGACAGTGTGGTATATATATATATATATATATATATATATAATTATTGTCATATATAAAGAAAGGTACATAAGAATCACACCACATGGAATTGATCAGAGCTCCTATGTTTATTGAACATAAACATTTTATGCAACTATAAACAGTGAGTTTGTCTTCCCATGAAACAGAACTTGATTAAGAAGAAAATATAAATTATTCATTTCCTGTTCAGTAATTTTATAAGTTCTTGCATAGAACTCCTTGTCGTTTGAAGAGATGATTGAAAATCCAGTCAAAGTTTAGAAAGCACATATCTTAAATGTGAATTGTTATTTCTCTGGAGTTTATGGTATGATGTTCATCAGCATTTAGACAGTTGTAAATGATTATGATATATTTTCTTATTCTAAATACACATTTCCTTTGGATCTAATTTTGTGTGATCATAACTCTGTACTGCTTTCATTAAATCCTACCCCACTCACCACCAAGAGTGCAATTATCACCAAATAAAAAGCCTGGATGCCCCAGATATATGTGTCTTTGTTTGTGTGCAGCCTCCGATTCATTCTCCCAAACCCATTAGCTTTGCACTAGATAGACTTCTGGCTGTTCAAAGTGGCAGAGATCCTGAATAAGCACCTTTGCTTTGCTGTTTTGTACTGTTTTTTGTTTTTGTTTTTGTTTTGTTTTGTTTTGTTTTTTTCTTAGCATCGCATGGAATGAGATTTGTAAAAGAATTAGGTTCAACTCTGGCAATATAGATACCGTTGCTGTTTAACCAGAGATAAATACTCATCACAGAGGTTAAATATATTCCATAAACCCACACAACTGGTAAATAATAGAGTAGAATTTCGAATGCAACTCTTTGAGTTTAAAAGCAGGGTCTCTTACAATAATAAAACACACGACACAACCCACAGACCCTGCACCGCTCTGACCTGCACGTCATTTCAGCTGGTCACACGGTGCCTCGACCAGGACCCAGCTCGCAGACTTGACCGTTACCCCCGAACTCCAGCCCGAACTCCAACTCGGACCCTACCACCATCCTGACTGGACCAACCAACAGATTTAGCCCTGGTCCATTCTCTGCCTCATCAATAACCTGAGCTCAGACTTCACCCACCATCCCGACCAGGGCTCACATCAGCCAGGTAAGAACTCTCTCAGCCCAAATACACCCCCCAACTCGACAATTGCACAAACCTCGACTACACCCGCATTTCCCTCACAGCCATCCGTGTTCCCCCCATGGCTGACCACCATCCTGACCCATGGAGCCTTGAGATGGCCAGCCACCTGAGCTTAGACTCGCAACCAGGCACGTCTGGAGGGGAACAAGCTTGGTGGATCCAGACCCAAATTTCCATAGGTGCTAACAGTATAACTTCAACAAGGTACAGAGACCACTGCTATAAAAAATGGTAAAGACACGGAGCAAGATCCAATCCTAGATCTCAAGTTCACACAAAACAAATACAGGAAACATTACCATGGAAGAAAATGAGAATTATACAGATGAAATTTCTGAATCATTAGCAGCCAAGGTTAAAAGGCAAGTGCAGAAATGTATAGAGCAACTAAGATCAGAGATAACATGTGAAGTAAAAAAAAAGAAATGTATAAAAAAATAGACTGAAGCAGAAAAACAACTGCAGAAACATATAGAAGAAACAAGAGCAGAAATAACTTCTAAAGTTAAAAAAGACCTCTGTAAATCAATAGCATCTAAAGTAAGGGAGAATAGAGCACAAATAATGTCTGAAATAGAGAGAGAAAAGATAACTATAATGAGAGATTCAGTACCACTAAAAAAAGACTTGGATAAAAAATTAGAGGATAATAGAAAAATAATGGATACCCTGAAAGAGCAATATCGGAAAGACATAGATCACATGAAACAGTTTCAAAGAGATATACAAAAAATAAAATCTCAATCACAAGCTGGCAAAACCATATGAACCAAAGTGAAGATAGAATCTCAGATCTTGAAGACACAGTCGCAGCTAGTGAAAAGATAAGAAAGGATCTCTTAAAAACAACTAGGATGCAGGAAAAAAAAATAAACATCTGCAAGAAGATGCAAAAATGAATGTGAGATTAATAGGAATCAATGAGAAAGAAAGAGTCAATACAAAGGATATAAAAACAATATGTGCAGAAGTAATAGCATAACACTTCCCTAATATGAAAAAACAATTAGACATATAGGTAACCGAAGCATAAGGAACCCAAAATAACATCAACCCAAGTAAAACACATCCAGACATATAATAGTCAAGATTCCAGAAATTCAGCAGAAGAATAGTATACTAAAAGTTGCTAAAGAAAAGAAATAGATCACATTTAAAGGAAAACCCATCAGAATAACAGCAGATTTCTCTTCGCAAGCCATGAAGTCAAGAAGAGCATGGAGCACAGTGCTTCAAGTCCTCCATGAAAACAAATTCCAGCCCAGACTGCAATACCTGGCAAAACTCTCTTTCAAGTATGAGACAGAAGAGAAATACTTCCATGACAAGGAACAACTAAAGAATTTCATGACGTCAGAGCCAAACCTACACAGTATACAAAAAAGTATTTTAGGGAGGGACCAAAATGAATCAAACTCAAGAAATGAAAATAGAAAGATCCCACCAAATAGGCTACTCAATTAAAAACAGGAGGAAAGGGGGTAAACAGTAGTAAGTAAACATCATGTCAATCATAAGTCAACATATTTTAATTATTACCACCAATGTAAATGGAATCGATTCTCCAATGAAAAGAAATAGACTGGCAGAGTGGATAAGGAAGCAAAATCCAACATACGATGTGTACAAGAAATGCACTTAACTCATAAAGAAATTCATAGACTAAAAGTGAAAGGATGGAAAAATACTACATGCTCCGGCACCTCAAATAAAGGCAGGGTTAGCAATTCTGTTTGCACACAGTCTAAACTTCAAACCAAGACTGATCAAATTAAGTAAAGAAGGCCACTACATATTGGTTAGGGGAAAACTTCAAGATGAAGAGGTAACACTCATAAATATGTATGGACCTAACACAGGAGCAGCAAGTTATATGAGGCAAGCCTTAGTGAACATGAAAAATCTCATATCCAATACATCAATCTTAGCAAAAGTCCTCAAAACACTCTTATCAGGAAAGGATATATCTATCAAGCAGACAAAAAAATAGCAAAGAAGTAGCAGAGCTGAAGCAGAACTTGGAACAACTGGACTTAGTGGACATATACAGAGTGTTCCACACAACCACTTCAGAATACACATTTTTTTTTCAGCTGCACATGGGACATTTTCTAAAATAGACCACATATTAGTACATAGATCATGCTTAAGTATATGCAAGAAAACAGAAATTATCCCATGCATATTATCTGACCAGAGTGCAATGAAATTGGAAATAAATGACAACAGAAACCACAAGAACTCCAGAAATGAATGGAAATTAAACAACACACTTCTCAACAACCAGTGGGTTACAGATGAAATTAAACAAGAAATTAAACAATATCTTGAATTTAATAAATATTCAAACACAACCTACTGGAATTTATGGGATGCAATGAAAGTAGTTCTTAGAGGGAAAATCATAACTCTGAATTCACACATTAAGAAAATTGAACGGGAACTGATAAATATTCTCTGTGATTACCTCAATTGACTAGAAATAGAAGAGCAAACGAAATCCAACGCCCAAAGACAGGAGGAAATTATAAAGATTAGAGCAGAAATTAATTCAACTGAGACAAAGAAAAACAATACAAAGAATTAATGAATCCAAAATCTGGTTCTTTGAAAAATTAAATAAAACTGATAAGCCCCTAGCTAACCTCATCAAAAAGAGGAAAGAAAAGACTCAAATTCAAGCAATAAGGAATGAAAAGGGTGAAACTATTAGAGACACAGCGGAGATTCAGAAGATCATAAATAATTATTATGAGAATCTTTACTCTCACAGAATTGAAGACACAGATGAAATGAACAGATTCCTAGAAAAGTACAAATTACTCAAACTCAATCAAGAAGATGTAACGACTCTTATTGTATAACTCAATAACAGCCAATGAAATACAAAATAATAAAAAGCCTACCAACATAGAAAAATTTGGCACCTGATGGATTAACTACTGAACTCTAAGAGAAATTTATATAAGACTTAATCTCAACACTCCTCAAACTATTCAGTAAAATTGAAAAGGAAGCAATCCTTACAAAATCATTCCTGCAGGCAAGTATTACACTGATACCAAAACGAAAGAGAGATGCAACTGAAAGAGAAAAGCACAGGCCAATTTCTCCGATGACATAGATGCAAAAATCCTCAATAAAATCTTCATCACTAGAATATAACAAATCATCAAGAAGAGTATACACCATGACCAGGTAGAATTCATCCCAGGGATGCAAGGATGGTTCAATACATGCAAATGCATAAATGCAACACACTATATCAACAGAGCCAGAGCCAAAAATCACATGATCACCTCAATTGATGCCAAAAGGCCTTTGACAAAGTCCAATAGTCATTCATGTTCAAAGTCCTACAGAAAATTGAAATAGAGAGCCTCTACCTCAACCTGATAAAAGCCATCTACAACAATCCAACAGCTAGCATAATTTAAACGGGGAAAAATTGAATCCCTTAGGCTCAAATCTGGCACAAGACAAGGATGTCCTCTATCACCACTCCTATTCAATATAGTTCTGGAATCATTAGCTACAGCCATTAGACAAGAAAGAGAAATAAAAGGAATAAGAATAGGTAAAGAAGAAGTAAAACTTTCACTATTTGCAGATGACATAATGATCTACTTAGAAGACCCAAAGAACTCCACCAAAAAGCTACTGGAATTAATGCACAAATTCAGTAACATAGCAGGTTACAAAGTCAACATACAAAAGTCAATAGCATTCCTCTACACAGATAACAAACACACTGAGAGAGAAATTAGAGAAACAGTACTTTTTATGATAGCAACAAAGAAAATGAAATAGTTAGGAATCAACTTAACTAAGGAAGTAAAAGACCTCTTCAATGAAAACTATAGTACTCTGAAAAAAGAGATCTTAGAAGATCTCACAAAATGGAAAGATATCCCTGCTCCTGGATAGGAACAACGAACATTGTGAAGATGGCCATACTCCCTAAATTGTTGTACAGATTTAATGCAATTCCTATCCAAATACCAGCGACATACCTCACAGAACTGGAGAAGTCACTCCTAAAATTTATTTGGAAACAAAAAAGACCCAGAATTGCAAAGACAATTCTGAACAAAACATAGGGCAGGAGGCATTACAATTCCTGACCTAAAGTTATATTACAAAGCTACAGTAATAAAATCAGCATGGTATTGGCAAAAGAATAGACCTGAGGATCAATGGAATAGATGAAAAGATGCAGAAGCAAATACAAACGCACTAAGCCACCTTATTTTTGACAGAGGGGCCAAACACACTTACTGGAAGAAAGACAGCCTCTTTAACAAATGGTGCTGGAAAAACTGGCTCTCTACACTAAAACTTGACCCTAGTCTATCACCATGCACTAAACTAAAGTTGAAATGGATTAAAGATCTAAATATTAAAAGAGAAACATTAAATCTTCCGGAAAAGAAAGTGTGAAGAAATTTTGAAGACATCAGAGTTGGCAAAAAGTTCATGGACAGAAATCAAATTGCACATTTAACAGTTGGAAACATCAACAAATGGGGCCTCCTCCAGCTAAGAAGTTTTGCACATCAAAGGAAATTACCACAAGAGTGAGAAGACAACCCACAAATTTCGAAAATATTTTAACTAATAAGTATTCAGATGAAGGTCTTCTATCCACAATCTACAAAGAACTAAAAACCATTAGGGTTCCAAAACTCAAAAACCCAATCCAGAAATGGTAATCTGAGATGAACATACACTTCTCAGTCTACGAAATTCAGCAAGCCTATAAATACATGAAGAAATGCTCCACATTGCTAGCCATTCATGAAATGCAAATCGAAACAACACTTAGGTACCATCTCACCCCAGAAAGAATGGCTATCATAAAGAAATCAACCAGCAACAAATACTGGAGAGGCTGTGGGGAAAGAGGAACACTTCTCCACTGCTGGTGGGAATGCAGATTGGTGCAACCATTATGGAAAGCAGTGTGGAGGATCCTTACAAAACTAGAATTGGAAGTTCCATTCAATCCAGCTATCCCCCTACTGGGAATTTTCTCAGAAGAACTGAAGACATCATGCCACAGCGATAACTGTGTGCCTGTCTTTATATCAGCCCAGTTTGTAATATCCAAACATTGGAAACAACCAAAATGCCCATCATTTGAAGAATGGTTGAAAAAAATGTGGTATTTTTATACAACGGAATATTACTCAGTTATAAAGAGCAATAATCTGGAAGACTTCATATATAAATGAATGTATATTGAAAATATACTCAGTGAAACAAACCAAAGTTACATGTGTAAATATCATACAGTCTCCCTAGTATAAGAATTCTAAAGAACAAGTAAAAACTTAAGGGCATAACACAGTTGAATGTGTTATGGATTAAACACCAAAGTGACTGGAAGCAGATAAGAGAGGAAAACCTCTCTTTGCAGGAGCAAAGCCATGCACTTATGTTCACAGGATGAATCAGATATTGCTCCCAAGTACCTTCAAAAGGTTCATAACCTTAAAGCAACACGCAGTACTAAAACTATACTTGGAATGCATGTCATTCTCCTCTTTTTGATGTGTACTGCTCCAATGTAAACAAAGTTACTGTTATACACTCTCTCAAGTAAATGGTTGGTTAACAAACAAATTTTTAAAAAAAGAGCATTGAGAGTAATAGACTGGGCAAAATGCTATACACTTGACAGGTTAGAGTTTTGTACATCTTTGGATTTGCAAATGTCTTCGTAAAAAGTGTGTAACTGCTTTTATCACATTCTATACAGAGTTATTGGAATATCAATGGTTGTTGGAAAATATTAATATTAATTTCAAGCTAAGTCAAAGATGTTTCATATTCAGAAAACCAGTGATGTTAAGATCAATTATCCATGTTATAGAGTAGTAGTATCATGAACCTTCTCTGCTGGAGGGTTGAGAATGTAAGTTAACAGACTAAAAATTGGAGAAAAAGAAAGGCTATGAGGATAGCCAATATTTTGGCCCTAGCCCTTCAAGGTTAGTAAGGACTCAGGACATAAGAGAACCTGTGCTGTAATATCTTATAACTCAGAGGTGTCCAAAATTTTCTGTTCAAGGAGATTATGAGACCTCATAGGAAAGGGATAAATGAACTGTAGTGTGTCTAAGGATAGTCTCCCAAAGAAAAACATTCTCTCAGGGTTTCACAGAAAACAAACTGGTCAAGCAATGGCCGTGACTCATCCTGAAGGCTGACACTGACAACAGTTCTACCAAGCACTGTACATGGTTCCAAAGTTAATCCTGAGTGGATCTGACCTTGGAAGATGCAAAAGATGAATGTTTTGTTATACAGGTCTTGCATTAACTTGCCCTTGATCACCCAGCGGAAAAGCTAAGTTATGAGGCATGAAACACAGAGCTAGATTGGTGTGATGAGCTGTAGGAGGCTTGGATCAACAGCCTCCAATGTTGCCAGTTTCACTGGTGGCCCCCTGCAATTGTGGAACATTTTGTTGTGTATGCATCTGTTTCCTCTTAGTTCAAAGAGAAGAATCCTTTTCTTTTGTTTTCTTTCCTTACCAATATCAATTGTAAGGTGTGTCATGCCCACACCTTGTGCTCTGTATTACTATTGTGAGGACAAACAATATGCAGTGTATCAATTGTTGTGAATGTACTACTGATGTGTTGTCAAACTACCATGTTGATATTTCTTATTAAAATCAATTAAAAAAGAAGCAGGGCCCAACCCCTATAATTTTTTTAGAAGAGTGACTTAAATACAAAATGCAATTGGAAGAGTTAAAAAATTAATGTTTATTGAAAGTGTTAATGTTTAATTGTTTGATCAGTCTTACATGCCTATGTCTGATGATCTCTACTGATCTGATAATGAAAATATGTAATGCAACCATTGTTAAACTTTTCTTGTTTTGAAATTCTGTAATATATATATATATATATATATATATATATATATATATATATATATATATAATAAAACACACATTTTATGCCAGGTGCATTTTTATTTCATTTATTTTTATTTGTATATTTAGGGAAGGGTCTATGGCGTGTTCAGGGTCTCATTTCTAGTAATCCACCTCTTTACAGCCTTCCAAGTGCTGGGATTACAAGCACACACCACCACAGACAGTCTCAATTGCAGTTTCAGCACACCGTGGGGGTGAGGCCAGTACAGCAGGTCTAGGGATCAAATCCCTAGCTCGTGCACCTGCTTGCAGGTGCTTTAATCTGCTCAGCTATTTGGCATGCCCTGCTGGCTGTACTTTTAATTTACAGGTTTTGGTAAAGTCTTTCCCAAGAATGTGTATATATGTATTTGTGAAAATTTAAAGTCTTGGGAGAGAAGATATTTTTGAGAAAGCATTAACTTATGCTCTTTATTTGATCAAGTTATAATTTATTTCATATAGCATATACTCAATGCATACCATGTACAAATAACCAGGTAGAAATTTTTACAAATATTAATGGTATGACATTCATAACATCTTTGTTAATGGCATGCTGATATGTGTTTTTAACCCTTTTTACACTGTGAGGAAGTGTGAAAGATTAGAGATATTATCTAGCTTTCCATCGCCTAAGAGATAACACATATTTCACAGTTTAGTGACAAGGGACTTCATTACTAATTGTATGAACATTTTGTTCACATCAGATTCTCTGGCTTTTCCCTAGCTAATCTTGAGGAAGGCTAGAGGCACAGGCTTGGACAGGGAGACCGTTTAGTACAGAGTGGGATTGTGCCAAAACTAAGGAAATTTAGTCAAATTTGAGTTTCATACATAGCTCAGCTATCAAATCAACTTAGTGTCTACTTTTGTGGAGTCTTACTGTGTAGTGTTCTAATCCAGAAGCTTACCTGCCTTTTAACCCACAGGAGGAGGTCATATCTTTGCAGTGAGACCCTCTCTCTTTCAAGTCTATTTGCGCTAAAGTATCCTTGAAAAGGTAGACCATAAGAAAATATGTCATGCGATGAGCGAAATCATGTCTAACATAGAGCAATAAAACAGATTCCAATTACCCATGTGATTGCTCAGAAAAAGAGGATAAAATCATGGACATGGAGTGCCAATTCCATGTTCCATATTCTTGAAAACTGTTGAGCTTTCTTTCATGTTATTCTTCACTATGTGTGGAGAGGAACATAATTATAAATGTTAAGTTTACCAAGAGTCTTCCATCTTTTGATTAAATGCGCAATACTAGAGGGCTTGACATGGGTGGGGAGTAGGGTGGGGTTAGGGGAGGGTCACATCTGGGAGATATCCTGAATCTTCTTCCAAATCCTTAAGAATTCCTTTCATAAATACAACTAGAAAAGTGTCTTTAAGGCTTCAAGTATGACCACATGAAACTTTCTTCCCTAACTAGAAGCACAGTCCTAATTCTTTTTTAAAATGTTTAGCACAGGGTCTCACTACACAGATTGTACTCAGAGATTCTCCTGTTTTCAGCCTCCCAAGCACTTGGGTTACAGACGTGGGCCACCACACTCAGTCTCAATCGCTCTCATCGTGCCCCAGGGACGGGGCTAGGGGCACGCTGTGGAGCGAACCCCAGCCACTGTGTTCTGCCTAAGCAGGCGCTTTAGTCAGATGAGCTATCTGGCCAGCCCCTGAAACTACTTTTCATACAAAAATTTTTGTGTCTACAAGTAGCACAAAGAAGCCAAATCATAAGTGTTGCACTGAAAAGGAACATTTCACCTTCCTTATGCATTAATAAATAAAGGAGATTCAAAGCAGTAAAACAAAACCCTTTGATAGCAGAGTTAGAAGCGAATCAGCACAACAGAACTTCTGCTGTCTGATTGTGATTCAGCACATATTTTCAAATTTTTTCCTTCAGTTTTCAGTCTGCGCATTGTGTAAAATGATTATGACACAAGCCTTAAAGATCACTAAAGAGCCAGAATTATAGCTCAGTTGCATAGCACCTGCCTGGGAAGCACAAGGTCCTGAGTTCAATTTCCAGTGCCAAAAACAAAACAAAACAAGACAATCACTAAAGAGAGACACAAATAAAAGTGGGCATGATAGATTTCTTTTAATCTAAAAATGAAAGTTCAAATCCATTAATAATTGTTTTTAAACCATTTTTTTTAAATTTAGGATGGGATGTAAAGGGTACACAGGTTCTCACTACATGGATAGGACTTGTAATGATTTTCCTATTTTCAGCCTCCCAAGTGCTGGGATTATAGGCATGCGCCAACAAGCCCAGTATCAATCACCATCTCAGTGCACCCCAGGGGCAGGGCTGGCACAGCACGTTGGGGAATCAAATCCCAGACACTATGCTCTGCTGAAGCAGGTGCTTTAGTCCCCTGAGCTATCTGGCTAGCCTTTTCATAACCCCTAACTTTTAACTTGACACAAATTACTCACCAGGATGAAGATCATTTTTCTTGGCCCAGTAGAGCAATTATGAAAGCAAATACTTTCTCTTTAGTAAAACAAAATAGATCTATAAGTTTTAGTTTGTTTTTTTTTTTTTTTTTTTTTTTAATGGTACAGGGGACTGAACTCAGGAACTTACACTTGCCAGACAAGCACTTATTCCACTGCGCTATCTCCCCAGCCCTAAAGCTATCATTATTTTTTTCCCTCTGGAATGAGCATTGAGAAGACATGAAGTTTGGAGACTTGATGGCTCAGTTTTGTAAACTCTAATGATAATCAGCGACACTCCTGTCTCCTATTTTCTCTTTGTTTGGCCTTTTCCTTCCAAATAGATTTGCTTATAGGGCCATATGTGCTCCAAAATTCTGAGTAGGTTAATAAATGCCCTATTTGGAAATACAGCTTGATTAACTGTGTCTTCTATAACACCTCTAGGTATGGTTATTTCATGGTAGGTGATAATATTTTGGTATTAGTAACATGCATGCAGTAGTACAAGTTTCTACAGACTTTCCATCTGATTTCAAAACTATGTTATATGGCCTAGAAAGTGGATTAACAGGCTTCAATCTACCCTGAAGAAGTCTGCAAGCTGAAATTCTCTCTCTGTAGGGTCAGGACTACTAGTATAGTTGGAAAAATTAAATATGTTGTGCTGGTGTTAAAGAATGATGTTTGAATCATCATTATTAAATCATGTCTTTCCTATTAATACGTATCTATGCATGTGGTATAGAAAGCAGTGCTATGATATTTTTATTTTAAATGCATAGTTTAATGCAAAAAAATGAAATATAAAACTATTTTTGAAAATGAAAACATTTATATGAGCCCCTAGGCTCTTAATATTGTCAAGTAGAGAAAAGAGACACTCAAGGATCTCTGTCTCCATGCCTCTTACATCCACATTATTCATTTGCAAAAGTGAAGCCTCTCAGATTCTTAATTGATTATAGTGTTAAACAGCCATGTCTTATTCAAGAATGCCCAGGGCAGGAAGTATTTATTTAAAAGGAGGAATAAAAGGCTTCATGTGAAAAGCAAAATTAGGTGTAATATTTAGCCTTCAAGCAGGCAGCTTCCGCAAGCAGTGAGAACATTGAGTATCTCCAAGTATCTCTGGACATGTACTTTACTTGCAAATTTACCTCTCAGTAATGTGATAAATGATGGTCTCAGACTACAGGACTTTGTGTGATAGTCAGTCCCTTCCCAGGTCCTGATGTTTTTGCTCAGACTAGAAAATGTTAGAGATTTGAAGTTTTTATATCAAAGGCTTGATAGAGTTTCAAAGGGCGTTAACCATTGGCCAATTATTGTCAACTGTGCACCATCAAGGAAGTTTTCAAGAAAATGCCAGCTAGACTACTCAGAAGACTTTCCTTGTTCTGCTAATGGTTATTTGCTGCTGAGAGGGAACTGTATGAGGTTGTAGCAGTAGGGGTAAACGGGAGCCAGGATTCTGAGTGGATTGCTAGGGACTGATGTGACAACCTGCAGAGAACTTCCTGCCACAGCCTCCCTCAAGCTTTATGGGAAGCCATCTCCTCCACTTCTTGACTTGGTGCTATTGAAGGTGATAAGCTGTGACAGCAGCTGACTTCTGCTTGCATCTTCATAGTCATTACAACATCAGCTCCTTCTGGGCTGGTAGAAAGAGGCCCCAAGGTCATTTCTGCAGAACATGTCAAGTAATTTTCAAAAGCAGATTTAGCTTTCACATGATTTTCTATTATTTATGATAAGGAGCAATGCTTGCAAATTTTATTAAGATGTTAACAATTATTTCTTGTGAATATTTAAATTCTGCATGAAATTCCTGTTCCCATTATAGCTGTGGTTTGTCTGTATTCTTAAATTCACCTTACTATAGCTTTCAGACAAAAATTTTAACATTTTTGTGCATTAGTGAAAACTTTTAACATTCACTATGCACTAATGAAAACTGCTTTCCAACATCTGCACAATAATAGTATTCCAGGCCATTTCTGCAGAAAATGTTAACTATTTTCAAAAGTAGATTTAGCTGTCTCATAATTTTCTATGATTTATAATGAGCACTATTTGAAAATTTTATTAAGATTTTTACAATTGTTTTTATGAATATCTAATATTGTGGATATGTAAGTATATTAAAAGAGAGCCAATATTATAAATTTATAATTACACAAAAAGTGTTGCTATCTTCCAATTTTCAATACATAGTTTTTATTAGATTTATTAAAATTCAAGTGAAGTTTTAATATATAGAGAGATATTTCATTTATACAGACCATACAAAAATATGAAATATTTGCATTGTTATAATTTTCAGGCATTTTCTGTTTATATAACATTGCACATATTAGTAACTTCTATTCTTGTTGTTTCACATGCAGTATAAACATTACTATGAAAGTAAATGATTTCACATAAGAATGCTAATTTTTTTTTTTTTTTTTTTTTTTTTTTTTTTTTT
>PVJA010041713.1:0-17726 GCA_004027025.1 Myocastor coypus
GCCAGCCCTGCCCTCAAGGCAGGCTGAGCCGGCCATAAAAATAAACAAACAAACAAACAAAAGTTCTGAAACAAGAAAAAAAAAATAATAATAATTCTTAAAAAAAAAAAGGGGGCCTGGTGGGATGGCTCAGTGGTCTAAAGTGCCTGCTTGGGGAAGCTTGGGCGGCTTCAGGGACCGCGGTTCGATCCCTGGCACCACATGCTGCGCCAACCCTGCCCTCGGGGCAGGCTGAGCCGGCCATGAAAATGAGTGAATAAGCAAACAAGGGTTCTGAAACAAGAAAAAAATAATAAATAAAATAAAATAAAAATTCTTAAAAAAAAAAAAAAAAGTGCTCACCAGGATTACACATTATTCCAACTTTAATAGCTTCAAAATTAAATTAATTAACTATGTTATTTAATGTATGTGGAGAGAAAGTAGGGAAGGAACATGCTAACTTCAGGGCAGTGAATCTACCCTGAAGAAAAGTGGGATGAACAGGAACTAAAGGAGGGATGCAGCTATTGCTGTATATTTTGTAAACACATGAAAAGACTAGATGAAAATGTAGCAAAATAAAGGCTCCAGGCATGTGCATACTTTTATTTTCTGTATTTTTGTACATTTTGACCACATATTTGTGGTCAAAATAATAGTTTTAAGATGATAAGATATAGAAAGGTGGGCTGGGGAGATAGCTCAGGGGCACAAGTGCCTGCCTGGCAAGTGTAAGGTCTTGAGTTCAATCTCCGATTCTGCAAAAAAATAAGTAAATAAAATAAAGATATAGAAAGGAAGTAAACTATGGAATTTAAGCAAATAGTGGCATTTCTTAAAACTTTATGTGTGATTATTTTGCCTTGAAGATGAAGACAAGATGAATGTCCAGTTTGGATCTGAAAAGTATCATAAAAATTATGAAACAAACACTTATACATGTGCTTGGTGTGCGTGCAATTCTAAACCCTTTACTCGTTAACCCACTTAGGCAGGTACAGGACAGATCTCCACTTGGGGACCTTCTTGCTTGACAACAAAATGGTTTCGGTTGCCTGAGTGTATGACTGTGGCTCACTAAGTGAAATTGAACAGGGAAGCTCAAATTAGCAAACATTCAGCTCCTACTTCTCCATGCATGGGGCTCCAGAGTAGAGGAGCCATGGAGAAATAAATCTCAAGCTCTACATACGTCCTGTGTGAGACGCATTTGTGAAAAACAGACCCCACTTCATGAATCTAGGAACCAGGGGAGGGCAGAAACCTGCTAAGAGAGCTGCTTTTCCCTGAGAGGTAACTGTCATCTGCCTGCTAATACCACACTTTCAGTTGTTTATGAAATTAAAATAAATGGAATCTTTTGAAATGTGCTCAACAAACTTGTGAAAGCATGTATGTGATTGCATGTACTGATAAACCTCTCATTTAACTACTATAATTTTCCGTTCAATTCATGGATTATCATTATTAACTCGCTATACTATTGATGGACATTTGGCAGTTGTGCAGTTGAGGCTGTTATGAATAGTGCTGCTAAGAATGCTGTGTATTTCTTTCTTTCTTTCTTTCTTTCTTTATTTATTTATTATTTTTATTCCTGTTTCATAACTTTTGTTTGTTTATTCACTCATTTCCATGGCCGGCTCAGCCCCCCGAGGGCAGGGTTGGCACAGCATGTGGCGCCCAGGATCGAACTGCGGTCCCTGAAGCCACCCAAGCTTCCCCAAGCAGGGGCTTTAGACCACTGAGCCATCCCGCCGGGCTCAATGCTGTGTATTTCTTTGGGGGAATCACGGTTTGTGTCTAGTTGTCCTCCCAAAGCCTCATGCAGTCTCTGGGGCAGGCTTCCAGCATTTATGATTGACTCGTAGTCCAGTGCTGGGATTTTGGGTGTGAGTGCTACACACACTCTGGGGTGGGTAATCTGCATACAATATAAGGAAGGAAGAGAGGCTTGCAAGCTGCTGCAGCTGCTGCTCCTCCTTTTGCTCCTTGCTGTTTTCCTTTGCCATGAGCTGCTGCCCTCTTCCATGTGCCTTGGAGCCTGCTGAGTGTGGACTGAAAGCTTCACTAACTGTGAGATAAATAAACCTTTCTGTCTTTCATTTTGGGTGTTAGATATTTTGTCCTAACAATGAGAGAAAGGTAACTGAGTCGAGGGCAAATGTTTATCCTTTCCTGCTTAATATATCCTTAGAGAACACAGATGTTCAGCTTTTGTAAATATTGGAAAATGTGAAACCAAGGTACATCTTCTGCGTTGGTGAGTGAGAGTCCATACTGCTCTGACATATCCTCAGGACTTCAATTTGTGTGTTGTTTTTGAGAATATCTTATCTGTGCTTTTAGGTACATACTTAGTATTTCTATAAGAAACAGATTTTTGGTGAGCCAGGAGCTTTTTCCCCACATTATTTTTCTTTTTCAAAAAGTTTCTTGTTTTCTCACACATGGTTTCTATTCAATACAAATTTTAGAGTGAATTATTAAGGTCTGTACTGTACAGTAATTGCTAAAGTAAGGTGACATACATTTAAGGTTTTAAAAGGCACTGCTAAACTGCAACCAAAGGGCTGTGTCAATAATATACCAAAGGTGAAAAAGAGTAAGCACTTCATCTCACTTTCACCAACCCTGGAGATAAACAAACTCATATTCCTACCAAAAACAGAGGCTATCATACTGGGTTTTCTTTCATGAATAAGGTGTTGGTTGCATTTTTCTTACAGATTTATAGGCAATTTATATTCCTTCTCTGATTGGAATGTTCACATTCTTGGCTGCAAAAACTGAGCTCACAAGATTATGTAATCAAGAAGGTGCAGAAATAGCATTTAAATCTAAGACCACCTAACCCTGAAGCCTGCATTTATTTTATTCTACCATATTCTACACTATAAATATATACTGCATCCCGTGTACCATCCTATAGGCCATAAGTACTCCATTAAATCTGTATGCCATAGCACACTGTACACCACACTCTACTGTGGTCCATCCTGTATTTCACATGATTTTATTCAAAACACTCTACATGACACTACACTATACATCATACCACAGTGTACATCACATGATGTTATATACCATACCATACTATAGCCCATTTATCATACTATCCTACAGATCTCCCTAGACATGATGCTATACTGTATAGCACACTATAATTCATACATTTTACTATGTGCCCCATTATATAATAGTTTACTATATGTCACACTGTGGTACACATGATAGTGCATTGCACACCTTACAGTGCAATATATCACAGATCACATTATATTATGCCACATCATATACTATGCACCACACTCTACATGATATTATAGTACATATGATAATGTACTAATTCTCATATGATAATGTACTAATAATTTTCATGCTAGATAGCATCCTTATTGTCAGAATTTCAACTTTATTAAATAACTGTTGCTAAGTTTAAAGACTGATGCCTTAGTGAAGCCATTAAGCTGCGGGTAATGCCTATTTTTCTTTTCTTTTTAATTTTCAAGTGATGATCAAGATAATTTCACATAAGAAATAACCTTTTGCTGCTCCTCTTCATTTTAAACTTCCCCATAGGGAATGAATATTTCAGAGAGGTGAGATCTAAGGCAGGGACACGCTTCCTGCTCAGGAAAACTGGGAAATCATCTCCATTTCCTTAGGTCAGGCGGGGGGCAGGGGCAGACAGAGCCCTTTCATCTCTTGTGTGAAGATGAACCAGGACAGAGCCCGGGCAGGTCACAAGACAGCCGGGTACTGGGGCTAAAGTCCAGACTTTCCTTCCTGACCTACTCACAGGCTGGAAGCCCTTGGCCAAGTACCCCTCGGGATTTCGTTTCCTCAGTTTTATAGCATGTTAGACTAACTAGTCTTATATAAGGTCTCCCCTAGGGCAAAAATGGTATAATTTTAATGGATTTTACAATTCAAACTGTGTGTTATATTGTTATTGTTTAAAAAGAACATAATTTATGAAAGCATTATGTATACTTAAGTCCAAATAGCATCTGAAGGGAAATGCAACACATTTTTAAAAATCTATACGTCAGGGTGGTATAATTTTCTTCAGTTTTTCTGCCATTTTCAATTTCTGTACAATGAATATGTATTAGTTGTGTAATCTGAAAAATATATATATTTTTAAAACACACTGGAAACTGAAAGGAAACCAAAAATGGGACAAAACAGCCAAAATTTTAATGTAACCAGGATACCAGACAGAAAGCCTAACGTCCTACATTTAATGGAACATTTTAAGATGTCAGGGGGTCAAGATTTCATCTAACAGATGGACTCACCAGCAAGCCGGCCCGCTCAGCAGCATCCGGGGACAGTGTTTCCATAATGACTCATGGGGACGGTGCCAGCCAGCCCTGGATCACAGCCTTTTCCATTTCCAGCTCCAGAGTCAGGCCTGACACTGTGGTTCTCATGGAATTCTGAAACAAGCTTGGCTTCATCCTAATGACTGCCTATTCAAGGAAGCGATGGGACGGAGGATATGACTAATGACATTTGGAGGGAGTATGGGAACCAAACCAAAAATTACAGTGACTTTCTGGTTGGGACACACTGGATAGGAACAGGACTGTGTATTCACAAACCCTAGAGTGTGTGGCCTGGCTAAAGAACAAGAGACAAAAATAAACAGAAGATGTACCCAATTTATCAGTTTTCAGCGATGTCTTGAGAATCAGACTTGAAACTGGACAAGAAACACTTGACAGGTGGACTCCTGGCATCGGGGCAAACTCCTCTGGCCTGGAAACAACAGCTAAGAGACACATCTTGAGTGAAGGATGTTCCCAATTGCCGCAGAAACACTATTTCCCCATGTCCTGTGCTAAAATTGTCCCCTTAGCACCTCACAACTATCATGGTAGAGCAAATCAAATTACTATCAGTTCTCAAACTTAGCTAATTGTATACAACTCATAACTCCCAAATCTGCTAGTTTCCATTCAGCAAAATTAATATATTGCTATAATAGCCCTGAGTGCACATACTTCCAAGGGGAACTTGTGCAAAATTAGGGATCCTAGCATGTTGCTGAGAACAAGCTCATTTTATTTTCACTAACCTCTGAGTGATATTTAGCATATCATAAGATACATAGGTACCAAAACACAATGAAATGAACCGTACCTTGACATTGTCATGAATACAAAGCATGGATATTTTTAAGTCATAGTACCACAGTTACACGTATTTCAGGATATTACTTATGCTCATTATTACTTAAAAAATTATATAATATATTAGACTCACTGCTAAGTCTTGTTATTTAATGCAATTATGAAAAAGCATATCTATTACAGATGCACGTATTTGCTTAGTAAAATACTCTGATAACTACATCCATTATAATCACTCCCTCTATAGCTCTTTCTATTTTGCTTTTTGCATCCCAAAACATTGTGAGAAGCTATGCATGGGTTTCACAAAACAGCCAGAGGCTTCGTGGTATAAAAACATTTAATAATGCTACATTGAAGCGTAAATAACACAGTCCTTTCTTTCATAACTATATGCAACACAGTGTCACATATTCGCCATTTCAGTATCTGCTTCCAGGCAAGATGAACAAATAGAGCCGGGATTCTCTGCCAATGCAACTTGAAAACTTCACAGAATATGTGAAACAATCATCTTCAAAACAGTGAACAGGGCCCGGCGGGATGGCTCAGTGGTCTAAAGCGCCTGCTTGGGGAAGCTTGGGCGGCTTCAGGGACTGCGGTTCGATCCCTGGCACCACATGCTGTGCCAGCCCTGACCTTGGGGTGGGCTGAGCCGGCCATAAAAATGAGTGAATAAACAAACAAAGGTTCTGAAACAAGAATAAAAATAATAAATAAATAAATAAATTTAAAAAACAAAACAAAACAAAACAAAAAAAAACAGTGAACATCTAGCAACAGAAGATAATAATCCCCAAGAGAAGGGAAATAAACAACTTAAAGCTTAGCACAGTGGGCCCATGAGATAGCTCAGCACACTGTCTGTTTAGGCAAGCACAGGGACCCAAGTTTGATCGGGTATGGTATGCCATGCTCCACCACCCCCAAGTGCACTGAGCTAGCTACAGAGAATGGGTGTAGTGTGCATGCCTGTAATCCCAGCTCTGGGGAGGCTAAAACAGGAAGATCACTATGAGTCCTAGCTGCGTAGTGAGACCTTGTATCAAACACATGAAAAAAAAAAAAAAAAAACTGAGCACACTGCCTTTCTATCTCTCCATGCCTCAGTGTGGGTTCTGGGGTGATGGGGGTCCTCCTGTACTGAGAAGGGGGCAATGGGGTGGAAGTCTGAGAGACTGGCTACAGTTTATGTGGGAAGAGTATTAAAAATCCAAGGCCAAGGAAAGAAGCACCTGAGAAGAGTTGAAGGAAAAATCTCTGGGACTGGCACCTATCAGGATCAAGTTTATAACCTGGGCATTGATTTTTGCCTCAGTGGTAAGAGGAGAGGTTAGCCACAGGCAAAATTCTGCACTGGTCTTTGATGTTAAAACTTGAATGTCACATTTGAATTAAACTCATCCCAAGCCCCTTAACTGAATTTCAGAACAAATCTCAACATTATCAGTAGGAACAGAAACACAGAGTCCAGTACACAAGCAATAAACTTCATAGTGTTTGTTGCTTATGGAAAACAACCAGGCACATGCTGGAATGAGAAGATAGGACCTGCACAGAGAAAAAATATCCACTAGAAATGGACCCAAGACTGCCACAAATGATATAATTAGTAACCATCTACATAAAGACAGTAATTACAACTGCATTTTATGTGAAAGAAGATAAACAATAGGCATGCTAATTAGATGCACGGTAAATATTATAATGGCTGAATAATGTTTGAAAACTGCCAAAGAAGGGGTAGATTTGGTGCTGTGGAAGAAATGATCAGTGAGCTTGAAGACGGTGGCGACGAAATACAGGGAGAAGGAAAATAATGAACAGAGAATGAGTGAACTGTGGGATAATTCAGGTGGCTTGTTGTATGTATAATTGAAAGGGGGAAGGGCAGAAAAATCATTTCATAAAAATATACTCCCAGTTCTTTCAAATTGATGCAGACTATGAACCCACACAATACGTTAAAAACACTTAATGAATCACAAGCACAAGAAATATGAAGGGAACCAGGAATATTATAATCAAACTTTTTTTTTGTTAAAAGAACCTGTGAAGGCAGATCCAAAAAAAGAGACACCTTTTGTACAGAAAACAAAGGTGAGGATTCCAGCACTTTTCTCATCTGAAACAGTGCAAGTGAGAAGACAGAGCAATATTACTAAAACGAAAATAGGAAACAAATTTTAAAATCTGTCAAGACAAAATTCTTTTTCTCTTGTGTTAAAGATGATTCAGGGGCCCGGCGGGATGGTTCAGTGGTCTAAAGCGCCTGCTTGGGAAAGCTTGGGCAGCTTCAGGGACCGCGGTTCAATCCCCGGCACCACATGCTGCGCCAGCCCTGCCCTCGCTCGGGGCGGGCTTCGTCGGCCATAAAAATGAGTGAATAGGGGCCTGGCGGGATGGCTCAGTGGTCTAAAGCGCCTGCATGGGAATGCTTGGGCGGCTTCAGGGACCGCGGTTCGATCCCCGGCACCACATGCTGCGCCAGCCCTGCCCTCGGGGCGGGCTGAGCCAGCCATAAAGATGAGTGAATAAACAAACAAGGGTTCTGAAACAAGAAAAAAATAAATAAATAAAAATTTAAAAAAAAATGAGTGAATAAACAAAGGTTCTGAAACAAGAAAAATAAATAAATAAATAAATTTTTAAAAGATGCTTCAGTATTAGTATACATTTAATAAGTAAACACATAACACATACAAACATTTATAACATCTATGGCATAACTAAATAGATTTGTCAATGTATTTGAGCACTATTAAATCATATTTAACTTTTCCTAGTTTTCTACTTTTGTCCAACTTTGTTTAAATATAATTGATAAATAAGAACTGGATAATTTTTCAAGTATTTAGTACAGGGTCTACAGGGTCTCAAAACACAGGTCTGACTTGTAGTGATCCTCCTGTTTTCATCCTCCACAGTGCTGGTATTACAGGTTGCCACCACCAGCCCAGTCTCAATCTCTCTCAGGGCACACTGGAGCCAGCATGGCAGGGATCAAACCCTGGTCCCGGAGCCTGAGACCTGGATACTTTAAGTGTTCAATGTGAGTTTCTTTCTTTCTTTCCTTCTTTTTTTATTTTTTTAAAATTTTATTTATTTATTTATTTATTTATTTATTTATTTATTTATTTATTTTTCTTGTTTCAGAACCTTTGTTCATTCACTCATTTTTATGACCGACTCAGCCCGCCCCAAGGGCAGGGCTGGCGCAGCATGTGGTGCTGGGGATCGAACCGTGGTCCCTGAAGCTGCCCAAGCTTTCCCAAGCAGGCGCTTTAGATCACTGAGCCATCCTGCCAGGCCCCTCTTTTTTTTTAAATAAATAGACATTGTAAAATGATTATCACCAACAAGCTAATTCAACCATCATCTTATACAGGTCCTTTTTGTAATGACAACATTTAAGCTCTATTCTCTTAGCAAATTTCGGATGCACACTACAGTAGTATTGATTGAGTCATATTAATTATACTATGCAGTACACCAGGCATACTAGATCTCCAGGATTTATTCATTTCATATATTTCTTATGCTGTATCAGCATCTCCCCTTGAAGGTGGCTGGGACTCTGCTTGCTGATTTTGAGTTGGGCAATTTGTTCCATTAGGAAAAGAAAGATCTAGAATCAACCATCTCAGCTTCAACCTTGAGAAATCACAAAAAGAGAGTCAAATAAAACCCAAAAATAATAGAAGAAGAAAAATAATGAAGATCACAAAGGTATCAGTAAGAATATATAAGCTATAAAGCGACTGAGAAAGCCAATAAAACTAAAACATTATTTGAGAAGATCAATAAATTATAAATGTCTCAATAGGCTCACCTAGAAAAACAAGAACATATAAATTACCAACAACAAAAATTACTAATGACATTTGTTATCACTGTACATCCTACAGATGTTAAAGTGATAATAAGAGTATTAGAATAACTTTATTCTGATAAATTTAATGGCCTAGATGAAATGTCTTCAGTAATGCAAACTATCACAGGTCACTTATAGAAAAACAGTTTGAACAGTTCTGGGCTGGGGAGATAGCCCAGTGGAATAAGTAGCTGGCTGAAAAGTGCACAGTACTGAGTTCAATCCCTGATTTAAAAAAAAAAAAAAAAAAAAAAAAAGGTTTGAATAAATCTACATTATCAAGGAAATTAAATTCATAATTAAATTTTTTCTAGATACATACAAAAATCTAAAGGCCTAGGTAACCTCATGCTAACTTGGGAAAAATTGAAAACAATTTCACAAACTGTTGAAGAAAAGTGAAGAGAAGAAGATAATTTCAATTCATTATATGAGGTCGGAATCTCCCTCATACCAACAGAGATTATTCAAACAGCATCTACAGCTCAACTCCCTCATGAACAAAGATGGGAAAATTTAGTATATTTTTAGCAAATCAAAGTAATTCTTCTAAAGCCTATAAATGTCCCTGAATATTTGACTCCATGTTCTGTATTAATAAAAGTAATTTTAGCCGGGCGTGGTGGCGCACGCCTGTAATCCCAGCACTCGGGAGGCTGAGGCAGGAGGATTGATGTGAGTTCGAGACCAGCCTGGGCTACAAAAGTGAGCTCAGGACCAACCTCAACTGCATAGCGAGACCCTGTCTCAAAAAGACAAAAAAAAAAAAAAAAAATAAAATAAAAATAAAAAAATAAAAAAATAAAAGTAATTTTGGTCTCTGTTTATTCAACCTTCTCTACAATAACAGTGTACAGTTGGGGATTATTTTTTTTTTTAATTTTATTTTATTTATTTATTTTTTTCTTGTTTCAGAACCTTTGTTTGTTTAGTCACTAATTTTTATGGCTGGCTCAGCTCGCCCCAAGGGCAGGGCTGGCGCAGCATGTGGTGCCGGGGATCTAACCGCGGTCCGTGAAGCCGCCCAAGCTTTCGCAAGCAGGTGCTTTAGACCACTGAGCCATCCCGCCGGGCCCCCGAGGGGATTATTTTTTATTGTTATTGATTTTTTAAATTTTTTTTCTTGTTTCAGAACTTTTGTTTGTTTATTTATTTGTTTTTATGGCCAGTTCAGCCTGCCCTAAGGGCAGGGCTGGCGCAGCATGTGGGGCCAGGGATCGAACCACCGTCCCTGCAGCCACCTCAGCTTTCCTAAGCAGGCGCTTTAGACCACTGAGCAATCCTGCCGGGCCCCCTTGTTATTGATTTAGTATTGCAGTACTGTGGACTAAAACCAGTGCCTTCTCAGTGAACTCCAACTCTGCCTCTTTGAAAAATTTAAAATTTTGATACAAGATCCTACTAAGTCAGTGAATTGCCCACTGTGGCCTTGAATACTCTGTCCTCTTGCCTCAGCTCTCCAGGGTGCTGGGGTTACAGATATGTACCACGTGCCCAGCCTAGGGGCTGCTTTATGCACAGCATTTCTAATTCTCATTTTAAAAAAAAACACCTCTTGAAGGCAGATATTATTAATATTCTTTCTAGACAAGAAAAATGAAAATCAAAGAGGTTAAATCTCAAGGTCTTTTAACCGTGGAAAGGGTTTGATTCCAGTCTTCTATAACGTTTCTCTAGCTAAGGAATTGCAGACCTTTTTTTTTACTGTATGTTGCCATGTCCAAGGCCAGCTAGAATGTGAAATGTTGGCCCTGAGCTTTAGCTCTCATCCAAATACGATCATCAGTTTTTGTTCTCCATAAAATTCTACTCAAACCATTCTTTTGTGGCATATCTGCCACCAAACACAGTAGGGCAAGCAAAGCAAGATGGGGAGAGGTTACAGGTCTCTGAGTGGACACTGGAGACCATGGGCAGTTGCAAGCCCTAGTATCTAGTATGGCTTTGCCTATACAAACATGCATACCATTATGTAAAATCTGAAAGGTACAAGAGATACTGTGAACGGGAAAGAATTTGTTCAATGGGAAGGAAAAACTGGGATGAGAAAAAGGACGAAGGAAAGAAGGGAGAAAGATATGTGTATATGCAGGATAATTTAGGTAGTTGTATTGCTGATTTTTACTGGTCTTTTGAAAGGAGACATTAATGCTTAAAAATTTTACTGTTTATTCTTTTTTTTTTTTTCCAATCTTGAATTTCTTTCTTTCTTTTATTTATTTGTTTATTTATTTATTTTGGTGGTACCAGGGATTGAACTCATGACCTGGCACTTGCTGGGCAAGCACTTACTCCATTGAGCTATCTCCCTGACCCCCAATCTTGAATTTCTTATAACCTTCTGGTTGTTGCTTTATTTCCTGTTTTTGAATCAATTTTGCACATTTATATCTAGTAAGTTATACAACTAATTTGAAGATAACTTCATACAATACAGCAATACATCACTGAATTCCTATTATTTCGTTTAGTGAAACTTTGTATCATTTCTAATACCCCTCCCTTTTTAAAACTATTTTGTATTCCTTAAAAAAATTAAAAAACAAAAAATTAGAGTTTGATTTGTGAACTAAGCATTGCACAAAGTAATGCGGTGGCAGTGAGGGAGCTAAGACTAACCAGGGCATCTCATGCAGTAGCTGCTCCATCCTCACACATGGACGACTGGGTCAGAATGTGAATGAGGAGCAACACGGAATAAATGGCGAGGCCTTCAGACAGTAAGGAGGACCTGAAAGGGCCCAGATTATAGGCGGAGGGTAGATATAAAAACATCATTACCTGACATTGGACATGGGAGGGAGACAGAACTTTTCATGAACTATCAGTTCAGGAACATTGTATTTCTCTTGAGCTACCTATCAAATGTTGAAACCCAAGAAGAAAAAAGGTGCTTTTCAGATGAAAATTGACACTCATATTTGATTTTCATTACACTAACTTACCTTTCTGGATGGCTTCTGATTTGGTCTGATTGAATGAAGCACGTGTAGGCTTCACCACAAAAATAGAAATGGTCTCCATTTATTTTATTTATTGTTTTTTTTTTGTTTGTTTGTTTTTTAGTCTGTTTGAGACAGGGTCTCGCCATACAGTTCAGGCTGGCCTTGAGCTCAGTTTTGTAGCCCAGGCTGGTCTCGAACTCTCACTGATCCTCCCGCCTCAGCCTCCCGAGTGCTGGGATTACAGGCATGTGCCACCATGCCCAGCTTGGTCTCCATTTATGATGGTGACATTTATAATTTGGAGGAGACTTTATTATGGTGTGAAAGTGATACAATCCAGTAGAAACCATAGCTGGAATTTTGGTCTTTTCTTGGGCTCATGATCTGGGTTGTGATTCTGCCTTGCAATGCTGGGAAGCCATTTGATAATGCAGGGGAAAGTCCACATACTAAGGTGCACTGTGTTGCCCATAGTTTGTGAACACAGATAATCCCATAAATTACACAAAACATTCAATACTTTACAATAAAATAGGCTTTTCATTAAATAATTTTGCCCAATGGTAGGATAACTATAGGTATTCCAAGCATGTTTAAGATAGAGTAGGTTAGACTATGTTATGTTGTCAGGTAGGTAAGATGTGTTAAATGCATTGCAAATATGATATATTTTGATATTGCAATTTGCTTATCAGGGTATAGCCTGTCTTAAGGTAAAGAGCATCTGAATAGTTTGTGGGGTACATGCACGCCTATAAGAGTATAATAGGTTTTGATAATTTAAACAACACAATATTATGGTGACAGCATATAATATCTAAAATAGGATAGTTTTAGGGCCCGGCAGGATGGCTCAGTGGTCTAAAGCACCTGCTTAGGAAAGCTTAGGCAGTTACAGGGACCGTGGTTCGATCGTTGGCACCAAATGCTGTGCCAGCCCTGCCCTCAGGGCAGGCTGAGCTGGCCATAAAAATAAATAAACAAAAGTTCTGAAACAAGAAAAAAAAATAAAAAATATAATTCTTAAAGAAATAAAATAGGATAGTTTTAATCTGTGTGGGGAGCAGTTCTTTTGTTGTGAAGTATCTTAGTTACTTTTTTGTGGCTAAGACAAAACACACAACATCCAAAGTTAAAGGTGGAAAGGTTTACTTGGCTCATAGTTTGTAAAGGTTTTAGTTCACAATTGACTAGCTCCAAGGCAGGGTGGCATGGCAGAGGGACAGCACAGAGGAGCAATAGTTCATGTCAGAAGACAACAAGGCAGCATGCTATAAGTGACAAGTAGTGACTCTCTTAGGGCAAGTAGCAATCATACTATTAATCCTAGCATTATGTCTTGTATCCCAGCACATCGTAGATCCGCTAGCCCCAAAGCTTCACTTACAACTGCATGAGACTTTGGGGATATCTAGTTACAAGCCTGTGGTGGATTAACTAATGGGCAACTTGCAACACCCAGCTGAACCGTATCAGCAAGGTGCTGGATGTGGAGGCTCACCTAAAGGTCATTGCCAGCAGCATAAAAGCAGAACTGGAGGGGAAGGTGATGTGCTGTGATTTTCCTGGAAAAGCTTGTCTTACTGCTTTCCTGGTATGAATTCAGCTGTCCTCAAGGCTTATTGTGATTCTCTTTTGGGGGCACTGTGGTCCTTACCTTACTTCCTGGCTTCAGGGCAGGCCACTCAGCCTGCTAGCACAGATCCTTCATCCTGTTGGCATAGACTTTCTAAGTTTCTACCACTGAACTTTGGACCTTCCCAGTGCAGGCCCTCAATACAAACTTACATGAGACATTGTCTTGGGCTCTAGGTCTTCACCTGGACTCAGGGAAGACATTGTCCTGTGGGATCCAGGCATTTATCTGAATTCTTTGCATCTCTAGTGTTTGGATGGATCTCCTTCATTCTTCTGCATTTGAGTCTTTGAGCAAATATTACAAAATAATCCTGTAAATTATTTGTTCTATAATCTCTGACTTGAATTTTTGTTTTTTATTTATTTTTTATTTTTTTCTTATTTGAGAACTTTTGTTTGTTTATTTATTTACTTATTATTATTTATTTTTATGGCCAGCTCAGCCTGTCCTAAGGGCAGGGCTGGCGCAGCATGTGGTGCCGGGGACCGAACAGCAGTCCCTGCAGCTGCCTAAGCTTTCCTAAGCAAGCGATTTAGACCACTGAGCCATCCTGCCGGGCCCCTGACTTGAATTTATACTACAAAGCTACTGTGACAAAATCATCATGTTGCTGGCAAAAGAAAAAAAACGATCTGAGGATCAATAGATCAAGTTAAGAGATGCAGATGCAGCCATAAACATATTTAGCCACCTTATCTTTGACAAAATGGTTAAACATGTTCACTGGAAGAAAGTCTGTTTAATAAGTGGTGCTAGAAAAACTGGCTTTCCATATGCCAAAGACTAAAACTAGACCCATGTTTATCACCATGCACTAAACTAAAATCAAAACTGGTGAAAGATTGAAATATTAAAACAGAAACATTAAAATTACTGGAAGAGAACGTAGGGAGAAGAAATCTTGAAGACATAGGTGTAGGCAGAGAGCTCAAGAACAAAGCACAGACTATACAAGTACTTGAAAGAATCAACAACTGGAATCTCGTCTTATTAGAAAGTTTTTGCACATTAAAAAAATGAACAACAGAGTAAAGAAACAACACACAAAATGGGATAATAAAAGAAAAAAAACACAAAGTGGGATAAAAAAGTCTTAAATAATTGTCCCTCAAAGGACTTATATCTAGAACAAATAAAGAATTGAAAAATATCAACCCCCCCCAATTCAAAGACTCAATCCATAAATGGGTATGTGAGATGAATGTGCATTTCTCAGTTGAAGAAATACAAATGGCAAATAAATATATGAAAAAATGTTCAACATCGTTTGTCATTTGAGAGGCACAAATTAAAACACTGAGATTCCATCTTTCTCCAGAAAAAATGGCTATCATCAAGAAGTCAACCAATAACAGATTCTGGAGGGATTGTGTGAGAAAAGGAACACTTTACTATTGTTGGCAGGAATGTAGACTGGTGCAACCAATGCAGAAGGTATGGAGTTTTCTCAAAACACTGGGATTAGAGATCCCATTCCATCCAGGTATTCCCCTTCTGGGTATCTTCCCAGAAAAATTAAAAACATCATGCTGCAGCAATATCTGTGCAACCATGTTTACAGCAGCAAATTTGTAATAGGTACATCTTAGAAACAAGCCAAATGGCCATCAGCTGAGGAATTGATAAAAAGATGTGATGTTTTTATACAATGGAGTATTACCAGTCATAAAGAGGGAAAAATCTGAGATTTTTACAGGGAAATGAATGCAACTAGAGACCATAGGTAAAATAAATCCAAATCACGTGTGGAAACATTGTATTGTCTCCTTAATTTGAGAAACTGTTAAAGATTAAATAAGGTCTAATATATACAATAGATATTGTGAAATGTGAAAAAACTTCAAAAGGAAGAAGGAAGTACAGTGGGGGAAAGAAGGAGGAAGGAATTTAAAAGGAAAAAGCAAAGTAGAAGACATATACTAATTGTTGCTTTTGTTTTAATTCATTTGTGTTAAAAATTTGTGCTAATGTAATTTTGGAGAATTTTTTTATGTTCATGTCTTGAATTCTGATTAACCACTCTAAAGGTAATAATACTCAATGTATTAGCTATTATTATTTTCCTATAGTTTTGTTATGAAACATTGTTTTACCATAAAATAAAAATGTGTATGCCCTGTGTTAGCTACATTCCCTTGTACACCCTTCCTACAGCAAATCTATAGCATCAAGGAATATGTATCACTATGGCAAAGTAATTTTTAGTTGGGAGAAAAATGGGAAGAATCAGAAACTCCAGATTCTTTCTGCTTTTTGTTTTCTGTGCTACACAAGAGAAAGATATGATCACCTTTTACTCTCATCAAAAGTTTTCAAACGTTTTCACATACTTTCAGATAGTAATATGTTTATTATAGGTAGCAAAGTTGAATGGCTTAATTTTCCATGCACAGAATACTGATCTACTATTGTTATTTAAAGTAAGTTATACTAAGCATATAATTCTGCTTCTGGTCATGATGGTCTACACATGTATTTATCTTTGAACCTAAACTGTCAGAATATCAGATAAAATTAGTAAAGCAATTGTTTTCAGATGTCACTCACAGACAGCATAGGTCTGTGACTCCTGTGTTAAGATAAACACAGCAGATGAACCCACAGGTTGTTCTAGTTTGCAACCTGCAGGCAGGTTTCCCTGCTGCTCCAGGATAGCAAACCCATCCACGGTCCAGCAGCCTCATTGAGTTAAAGATACAGAGGTGACAGTTTGTGAGATAAAGATAATTAAGATTGCCAGAGTTGAATCCTGGAGGAAAAGGAACTGCAAAGAGAAAAGATCATAGAGAAACAGAAAGAAGTTGAGTCACTGTTGGATATTCATGTGCACATGGAAAGAACCACTCAAAACCAGATAAGAAATCACTAGAAAGTAGTTGTTACAAACTAAATGCTTTTATCCCTGAAAAATTCATATGTGGGAAACCTAACCTGCAATGGAGGTTAACCAAACCTACCCTGTATTTGGAGTAAGACAGTATATTTGGAAGGAAGGTTAAATCAGACCTAAGGATGGGGCTCTGATTCCATATGATTAGTGTTCTCATAGGGAAGAAGAAAGAGAGCTCCCACCTCACACTTGATGTGTGCCAGAGCATGGAAAGACTCTGTGAAGACTAAGAAGGTGGTCGTCTCCATGCCAGGAAGATAGCCTTCTCCAAAAACATCCCTGTCAGACATTGATCTGGGACTTCCAGAACTGTGAGAAATATATTTCTGTTATTTAAGCCACTCAGCCTGTGACATTTTGTTATTGAAGCAACAAGGAGATAAATATTGCAGTATGAATGACCAATTAGTGCAGAAAATTACTACAGTATTGGAACTAGCTCACATTCCCTTCAGTCACCTGTGGAAAGACCACTAATGAGGAGAACACTGTGTGGCATGCAACTAACTTATCCCTAAAACAACACCCTCATCATAACAAACCTTAGCAAATATGAAAGGATCAACCTGGTCCCAAGTAATTTAACTGCATATCAAAACGAAAGTTAAAGTGCTCTAAAAAATACACAAAATTCAACATCAAGCAACAAAAAATATAAAATATGCCCCAGCAAAATAAAAAGTATCAATTAGGAAGAGCTATGAAAAATAAATTGCATAACTAGAAGAAAATTAATTCAGTGAAAAGCAAACCGCAAATTTGACACAGATGGTTAAATTATTAGAAAATGATGTTAAAAGTCATTATAAATATGTTCTAAATCTCAAGAAGATAGAGGAAAACGTGATGGAGAGAGAATTGGAGGCTATATAAAATGACTCAAATTAACCTTCCAGAGATTAAAAGAATATATCTCAAGTTTTAAAAAGTATAGAATGTGTGTGTGTGTGTGTGTGTGTGTGTGTGTGTGTCTGTCTGTCTGTCTGTCTGTCTGTCTGTCTGTCTGAGTCTGTGAGTAAGAACAAGTTAAATATGTCAGGATAAAGATTAGTAGACTTAGAGACACAGTAATAGAAAGTATCAAAAAACACGGGGCTGGCGGGGTGGCTCAGTGGTCTAAAGCGCCTGCTTGGGAAAGCTTGGGCGGCTTCAGGGACTGCGGTTCGATCCCCGGCACCACATGCTGCACCAGCCCTGCCCTCGGGGTGGGCTGAGCCGGCCATAAAAATGAGTGAATAAACAAATAAAGGTTAGA
>PVJA010041715.1:0-17610 GCA_004027025.1 Myocastor coypus
AAAAAAAAAAAAAAAAAAAAAAAAAAAAAAAAAAAAAAAAAAAAAAAAAAAAAAAAAAAAAAAAAAAAAAAAAAAAAAAAAAAAAAAAAAAAAAAAAAAAAAAAAAAAAAAAAAAAAAAAAAAAAAAAAAAAAAAAAAAAAAAAAAAAAAAAAAAAAAAAAAAAAAAAAAAAAAAAAAAAAAAAAAAAAAATCAAAGGACTTTCTAATCAGAATCCTAGTGGAACAAAAATAAGAATACTCAAAAAATGGGATTAAAAAAAATGGGATCATATCAAACCATTCTGTACAGCAAGGAAACAACCAGCAGGATAAAGACATCATACAGAATAGGAAAGAAATTTTGCCAGCCATTCCATGGGTAGAAAAAAGTCTAATATCTAGAATATATAAAGAACTAAGTAAAATTTAGATTCTTCTTAAATGAAAATATGGACATCTGAGTTGAGTAGATACTTCTCTGAAGAACTGCAAGTAGCCAATAAATACATGAAAAAATGGAAAATACCACTGGTCATTAGAGAAATGCAAAGTAAAACAACCTTGAGATTCCATGTCACTCCAGAAAGAAAGGCCATCATCAAGAAATCAAACAACCAGGGGGCCCGGCGGGATGGCTCAGTGGTCTAAAGCACCTGCTTGGGAAAGCTTGGGCAGCTTCAGGGACCGCGGTTCGATCCCTGGCACCACATGCTGCGCCAGCCCTGCCATCAGGGCAGGCTGAGCCGGCCATAAAAAATGAGTGAATAAACAAATGTTCTGAAACAAGAAAAAAAAAAAAAGAAATCAAACAACTGGGGCTGGGGAGATAGTTAGCTGGTCTAAGTACCTGCCTGGAAAGCATAAGGACCTGAGTTCAATTTCCAGTACCACATGCCATGCTGGCTCACTGGGAGTGATGGTGCACACCTGTAATCCCAGCACTGGGGAGGCTGAGATGGGAAGCTCTCTACAGGTCCAATCTGCATAGTGAGACTCCGTACCAAATAAGTAAAAGTTAAAAAAAAAAAAAAACAGACATCAAACAACCACAAATGCTGCTGAGGCTGCAAGAGAAAACAACTCTGCTCCATTGTTGATGGGAATGTAAATTACTATAACTATTATGGAAATCAGATAGTAAATACTAAAACTAGCAATAGCATACAACCCAGATGTTCCCGTTCTTGGTATCATCCCCAAAGAGTTGAAGATATCATATTACATACCCAGGCATGTCCAAGTTTATAACGGAATAATTCATAACAGTTAACTACTGAAAGTGGCCCATGTGTCCATCAACAGATGAATAAAGATTTGGTATTTATATGTAATGAAGCAGTACTCTGCCATGAAGATAAACTTGACTCATCCTACATTTGTAAGAAAATGGATACACCCTGAGACTATAATATTAAGTCAGACACAGCTTTAAATTTTTTTTTTTTTTTGTCTTTTTGAGACAGGGTCTCGCTATGCAGCTGAGGCTGGCCTTGAGCTCACTGTTGTAGCCCAGGCTGGTCTCGAACTCGCACCAATCCTCCTGCCTCAGCCTCCCAAGTGCTGGGATTACAGGCGTGAGCCACCACGCCCGGCTTAAATATTTTTTTTTTTGTCTTTTTTTTGAGACAGGGTCTTGCTATGCAGTTCAGGCTGGCCTTGAGCTCACTTCCGTAGCCCAGGCTGGTCTCGAACTCACACCGATCCTCCTGCCTCAGCCTACCGAGTGCTGGGATTACAGGCGTGCGCCACCACGCCCGGCTAACTTTAAATATTTTAAAATTATTTTTAATATATGAAAATCAAAACTTAAATAAAGAGCAAAATAAAAGATAATAGAAATCAGGGAGACTGCTCTTTTGCAAATTGCAAGGGGATCAAAAAATGGAAGCAGCCTGGCGTGGTGGCTCACGCCTGTAATCCCAGCACTCGGGAGGCTGAGGCAGGAGGATTGGTGCAAGTTCAAGACCAGCCTGGGCTACAAAAGTGAGCTCAAGGCCAGCCTCAACTGCATAGCAAGACCCTGTCTCAAAAAGACAAAAAAAAAAAAAAAAAGGAAAGCAGGGGCTGGGGAGATAGCTCAGGGGCACAAGTGCCTGCCTGATAAGTGCAAGGTTCTGAGTTCCATCCCCGTTTCTGAACAAAAAAAAAGAAAGAAAGAAAAGAAAAGAAAAGAAAGAAGGAAAAGAAATGGAAGCAGGGGGAGACACCTGAGAAGCGGATTTTTTAAAAAATTAAAATGTGTAAGGTGCATGTACCAACTCGCCATATTGAATGTGATCTTTATATACTACAAACCTGTGTATACTAATAAAAAAATAAAAATGAGGGGGAAAAAAGTCCCAGCCAAGCCTGTGAGCTTTAGTGATTTTAGCAGGATATTCTCCAAAAATAAAAAATAAGTTAAAAGAAGGACTGAGGATGTAGTTCAGTGCAAAAGTGAAACGCTCCTGGATTCTATATCCAGTATTATTTTTTTTTCTTTCTTTTTTTTTTTTTTTGTGGGACCAGGGTTCAAACTCACGACCTTGTACTTGCCCAGCAGGCACTTGTGCCTCGGAGCTATCTCCCCAGCCCCTATCCAGTATTATTTAAAAAAATCAAACATAAAAGAGATGAGTCTCCCCCCCACCAAGAATCACAGAATGCAAGAATACCCAACAGTCAGCTGCTTGATACCAATGAATATCCATTTAATACTAAGTACAGGTAGCATTAGGATTAGGATGAGTACAGTGCACCCCATATAGATTTATACTTCATTTGATCCCTGGTACCAAAAAATAAATAAATAAATAAATAAAAATAAAAGATTTTTGCTTCAAGAAAAAAATTGCTGGGGCCTGGAAGATAGCTCTGTGGCATAAGTACCTGCCTGGCAAGTGCAAGGTCATGAGTTTGAACCCCAGTCTCACAAAAAAAAAAAAAGAAAAAATTGCTACTGCCTAATATAATGCAATAATTCTTGCTATTTAAAAAAGGCGAGCTGGGGAGATAGCTCCGAGGCACAAGTGCCTGCTGGGTAAGTGCAAGGTCGTGAGTTTGAACCCCGGTCCCAAAAAAAAAAAAAAAAAAAAAAAAGAAGGATCTTTTTGGAGCTGGGGAGATAGCTCTGAGGCACAAGTGCCTGCTGGGCAAGTGGTGCAAGGTCGTGAGTTTGAACCCCGGTCCCACACACACACACAAAAAATAAAAATAAATAAATAAATAAAATAAAAAAGGCACTGCACTTCCCCCAAAAGAGGCAATTCAATGTCTTCTCAGTTGCTACAATCACTCTTGGATCTCAACACGATGTTTACTTCTCTAAGTCATTTATGCTCCCTTCAAGGGTTAATGAAAGTTCAATCTCCACAAGGCCTAAATAAAATAGTAAGGGGAAAGGATATGATAAACAAAAGGTTTTTTTGTTTTTGTTTTTTTTTTTTTGTCTTTTTGAGACAGGGTCTCGCTATGCAGTTGAGGCTGGCCTTGAGCTCACTTTTGTAGCCCAGGCTGGTCTCAAACTCGCACCAATCCTCCTGCCTCAGCCTCCCAAGTGCTGGGATTACAGGCGCGAGCCACCACGCCCGGCTTTTAATGTATTTTGGTACAGGGTCTCAATACTCAGTTTGGACTCACAGTGATCCTTCTGTTTTCTTATGTTAACACAGTAAATACATACAGGACATATCAGGGACAGATACAAGGAGAAGCTGTAATTTTAACTTTAATACAATAGGTTGTAAGATTGAAGCAGGATTTTATGATTTGTCTTCATCCAGTAAGCCTCATGGCTGGGGTGCTTTACCTGGAGAAGTACCTAGAACTTGCATTCCTGATGGATTAGATTTCCTCGTGGTCCTGACTTCGTGGGGTTGCTGCATACTTCCATTGTTCTGACCATTGATCCTGACATGTCAACTTCATTGGATGAAGAAATGTGAGCACTCTTGGGTGTTTGGGTGGGTGGCAGAGAAGTGGCCTTGAGTACATTTATGGTCTCCAATAGGTTCTGCTCTAGTACTCTTCTGCTCTGCTTCTAGCAACTACGAACTGAACAATCACTCTACCATGCCCATCCACCATGCTCTTCCTGCCTTGGAGTCAACAACCATGAACTGAATTCCTTGAAACTGTGAGCCAGATTAAACCTCTCCTCCATTAAGGTGTGTCTGGTGTTTGGTCCCAGGAACCAGAAAGCTAGTGCAATTGGCTCGGATGCCAAATTCAGGGAATCCCCAGGTGTCACATTTCTACTCAGAACCACTGGCAAGAGGAAGTGAAAATTAGCTCTTGGTGCAGGGTAACTTCTGGAAAGGCAGTTCCTCCTGAGACTGCCCCAAGAAGGTGGGACCAGACTTAACCATGGAGCAGAGTCATCAAGGGTTGAGACAATGATGCCTATTAATTCCTGTAAGAGTCAGGATTCTCTTGAAAGGAGGTGCAGTAGCACTGGCTGGATAGAAAGGAACAGAAATAGTGGGAGGCTACAGAGGGCTTCCTAGTTAATATTCTTCTGATCCAGGTGGTGAGGAAATATGAAAGAAGTTGCTTTCTGGACTTTTGAAGTAGGATGTTTGACTCCTAGGTTAAGATAGTGGTGTATTTCTCACAGCTAGGATGACGAATTCTATTCTGGGCATCCCAAAAAAATATTCCACAGATGTCTACTTTTTTATTTTTTACATTTCAGATTTTTTTCAGTTCACACCTTTGAAATTTTTGTGAGCAACACATATGGCCTGCAGATATTTTGTCTGCTTCCTACTAATATTTATACCTAATTTAAGAAATTACAACATTGATATTTCTAAGAAATGCTAAATTAACTGTAAGTACTTTTATGTTGTTTCTCACTTTTAGCAAGAATGTGTATGACAAATTTTGCTAAAGCATAAATTAACTATTGGTTTGAATGAAAACCAAATACTTTTTTTGTTTGTTTGTTTGAGACAGAATCTATGCAGTTCAGGCTGTCCTTGAACTCACTACGTAGCTGTGGCTGGCCTTGAACTCACAGCAATCATTCTTCCTCAGCCTCCAAAGTGCTAGGATTACAGGTGTGTGCCATCATACCCAGGTGAATGAAGTACTTTCATACTTTATTTCTTACATGCACTACATTAAAGTGTGAAAATGGTATTTTATCAAATGTATTTTAGAGATCTACTGAGATGATTCATTTTTTTCCCGTGGGAAGATTCACTAGACTTTTCTAAACCATCCTTGCTTTTTAAAAATAAACAGCAGTTATTTTATGACACTCCTAGATAAGCCTGGAGGTGATTTGTTAAGGTCGTAGTCAAGATTTTTGCTTCTATACACCTGTAAAGTAAGCCTATAGGATCTCTTTTTTTGTATGATGGTGTTCTCTGATATCAGGATTATACTAACTTTGTAACATTGACTTTGCAGTCTTTTATTATATGTTACAACAGTTCAATCTGGGAATCATGTTCCCTTAATTAAAAACAACAACACTCATACTGGCTGTGGTGGCACATACCTGCAATCCTAGATTGGGGCGGCTGAGGCTGGACTGCTATGACAAGGCCAGCCTGAATGACAAAATATCATAAAACACAACTAAACCCAACTATATAATAATCATCTTCTGTTTCTTTGGAAGAAACCTCTTGCAGCTACTTTATTCTACAGTTAAATCCCCTTTTCCCAATTAATATTTTTCTAGAAAATCATCCTCTTCATCACTATTTTTAAATTCTTGATATAGTATACAAATCCATAGATTTTTATTTTGGAATACAACTTTTTTCACAAGTGCTGGTGATCTTTTTGGTAACTACAGTTTCTCTTTGTTCCACAAATATTTGAAATCATCTCTTTGAGATATTCTACTTTACTAATTTATATTTTATAGTTTTTAAAAAATTTTATTTATTTGATACAGGGTCTTGCTATGCAGCTCAGACTCATAATGATCCTCCTTTGTCAGTCTCCCATGCTGGGATTACACTTGTGCATGACCATGACCAATTTCAGTGACCAGAACAGCGCGCCTGAAGTTCTGGGAGTTTCAAGGGTTCTTGGGCTGGCACAGCATGTAGTACTAAGGATTGAATCCTGGTCCTCAAGCTTGCCAGCAGGCACTAAACCGCTGAGCTATTTCCCCAGCCCCTATATTTATTTTTGAGGCACTAGTGGTCAAGCCCAGAACCTCAACCCCAACCACTTTCTAGTCTGTTGTTTTGGGAGATAGGATCTCACTGGGTCACAAAGCTGCCCAGGAAGGGCTCAAATTTGATTCTCTTGCCTAACTTTCTAGGACAGGCATATGCCAGGATATCCAGCCTTGTTAATCTCTTCATTTTACTTTCCTTTTTTCCTTAAACATTTTTTGTTTCAGTGCTAGGAATGAACCCAAGTTCTCACACTGAGTGACATCCCAGCTTTCACGTTTTTTTTTTTTTGTTGTTGTTTTCTAAATTTTGAAACAGGGTCTTAAATTGCCTAGGCAGGCCTCAAATTGGCAAGTGGCAATCCTGCTTCAGTCCCCTAAGTACCTGGAAACATCATACTATTTTTTTTTTTTTTTGACTAGTTATTTCAATTTTTTTTAAAAGAACTTTGGGGGTTATACATAGAAATAGAATTGTTGGATCATATGAAATTCTATTTTTTCCTTGCAGAGCTGGGAATAGCTCTACTTAACTTTCTGAAGAATTGTTTTTTTTTCAGAGCTGTACCATTCCACATTACTACTAGCAACATACAAAAGTTCCAATTTGTTCATACCCTAGACATTTGTTACTGAAACTAGTCTAGTGGTGACTCATGATAGATTTTATTAGCATTGCCTGCATGACTGAATACTTGAGCATGTTTTCATGTATTGTTTGGGTCACTTCCCTGTCTTCTCTGAAGAAATGTCTATTCAAGCAACCACTATCATTTTTCATGGGAGAACACTTTAAAAACTAGATTGGGCAATCAACAATGCAGACAGAACACAGGTTTCCAGCTCAACTTACTGTTTCTTGCAAGTGGGGGACTGGACCATGGGCAGGCACCTCCAGTTAGGCTACCAAGAGACCAATCTTTTCAGTTTTCATATATGGAATGGATACTTTAGATAGACCCAGCAGGATATAATGAAGACGTCACTACACCAATGAGCTTGATTTAATTTAGTAAACATTTATTGAAAGTGTTTAGCGCTGTGCTAGACAGTAGGGGAGGTAACTACCACCTCAACAACCTGAACACCTTATCCCGACTCTTATTTTTGGAAGATACATACTGGACAAGAACAGCCACAGAAAATGAAAAAGGTTTCACTTAAAATCAAATCATAGTGGCTCACGCCTGCAATCCCAGCACTTGGGAGGCTGAGGCAGGAGGATCGTTGTGAGTTCGAGACCAGCTTGGGCTACAAAAGTAAGCTCAAAGCCAGCCTGAACTGCACAGTGAGACCCTGTCTCAAAAAAAAAAAAAAAAAAAAAAAAAAAAAAAAAAAAAAAAAAAAAAAAAAAAAAAATCAAATCATACAACTTTGAATTGTTTGCTTATGACTTTAGTATCACCATTCCAACACATTAGACTTTATGGACCTGTTTCCTTAGGAAATTTCTCACTGAAAGTACTTTTATTATTTAAGGTGGAATTTTATTAAGACAAATTTTCAGGCAGGGTCTTGCTTTGCATTTTTAAGCTGGCCTCGAAATGACCATGTAGCTCACTCAGCCTGGCCCTGAACTCATGGCACTCTTGCCCCAGCCTCCTGTAATCCCTCCTGGGATTACAGGTATGTACCAGTTCATTCAACTATTTTGTGTGTGTTACTGGTGACTAATCCTATACTAACAAAGGATTCTACCAGTGAGCTACATTTTTCTTTTTTTGTGGCACTGGGGATTGCATTCAGGACCTTGTGCTTGTGAGGCAGGCACTTATGCTACTGAGCTACCTCCCTGGCTGCATGAGCTACATTTCTATTCTTCTAAATAAATTTTAGAGACAAAGCGAGGTGGTCAGGCTGGACTCAAACTTGCCATCTTACTGCTTCAACCTCTTCAGTAGTCCATAACAGGAATACTGCTTAAACCCTATGTACTTTGAGCAAAGTAACTGGTCATTTTCCATGATAAAAGTTTGGGTAAGGGGCCAGGGAGATAGCTCTGTGGCACAAGTGCCTGCCTGGCAAGTGCAAGGTCATGAGTTCAAACTCTGGTCCCACAAAAAAAAAAAAAAAAAAAAAAGTTTGAGTATGTTTTAAATAAAATTTTTACTTGATACAAGGTCTTGCCATGCAGCTTGGACTCAGTAATTCTCCTGTCTCAGCCACCCCCACCCTGGAACTATAGGGGTGAGCTACTACACCCAGTTTCAGTGGTATGTGGTACTGGAGATCAAACCCAGGTCCTTGTGCTTGCCAGGCAGGTGCTTAGACTGTCAACCTATCTCTCCAGTCCTAAAACAGTTTTATATAAAAAGAAATTCACCCAAGGGGCTAGGAATATATCTCGGTGGCACAAGCGCCTGCCTGGCAAGCATGAGGTTGAGTTGAATTCCTGGTACAAAAAATAAATTCACTTGAGTTGCACCTTTGCAGAATTTGTTCTGTACAAATGACTGAAACTTGGGCTTTGTATCTGTTAAGCAAGCATGGCACACTGAACCACACCTCTAACGTGCGTGTGTGTGTGTCAGGTGGGGTCTAGGGATCTCGCCCAGGAGCTACTGCGATACCCTTCTCCCCACTAGACAGGGTCTTGCTACATTGCAGAGTACTTCCCTGGCATGCGTGAGACATTGGGGTGATTTTCCAACACAAAAACCTCTTAAGGGCGGTTCACAAACATCTGAGCAACAGCCCTAAACGAAGGATGTTTATGTGGAAAAAATGTTTAAAAGTATGAAGGTTACGAGCTCACATCAACTCCTTACCTATATCCCACCATTTTAATATTGATGCATTGTTTCAAAATTTCAACACAGATGTAGCTCTATGGTTTAAGTATCTTAGAATCTCGATATGCAGTTTAGATTAGCCTTGAGCTCACTACCTGGCCCAGACTGGCCTCCAACTCACAGCTTCAGCCTCTTAAATGCTGGGATCACCCTGCTGGCACCAGGCATAGCTTGTTTTATTTAACCAGAAGTCTAGATGTATTACCTCAATGCAAATTAGTTCATGACCTTGGACTATGAGTTTTGTCTTGCATTGTTTTTAAAAACTTTAAAAATAAACAAACTGGGTATAGTGGCACACACCTGTAATCCCAGCACTTGGGAAGCTGAGACAGGAGGATTGGTGTGAGTTTGAGACCAGCCTGGGCTTACAATAGTGAGATCCTGTCTCAAAAAGACCCCCCCCCCCAAAAAAAAAACCCTTCAAAAAAGCAAGAGGGGAATATAGTGGCTGATTTGAATGGCGGCTATAAGAAAACATACCTGTATTTTAATTTAATTTTATTTTTTTCTTGTTTCAGAACTTTTGTTAACTTATTATTTTTATGGCCGGCTCAGCCTGCCCTGAGGGCAGGGCTGGCACAGCATGTGGTGCCGGGGATCGAACCGCAGTCCCTGAAGCCGCCCAAGCTTTCCCAAGCAGGTGCTTTAGACCACTGAGCCATCCTGCCGGGCCCCCATACCTGTATTTTAAAAAGGAGCTGGATGAAATTATGGAAGACAACTGCCCTGAGGGCCTAAGGAAAACATACTTACCAACCCAGACCCATACTTCAGACTATGTAGAAAACTGTCAAAATTATTCTAAGGCATTAATAACATTATATGGGCTCACCTGTGTCAAAATTTAATTGCGAAGCTAAGTCATTTTGTATACAGATGGACTAAGCACAAATTTTATTTCATGACGTAATAGAATGTTCTGATGAAATGGTTTTACATAATGCCAGTCTTCAAGTGAGGGGCAGAGGGAATTTCAGCAGCAGAGCACCTGCTTTGCATGTGTGGGGCCTTGACCTTGATTCAAGAAGTGCAAAGACAATCACCCCATTTGATATTCTAATCTGTGATTTTAAAAATGTTTTTCTACATAAAGCAACATGTAGCCTTTCATAAAAACCTTCACATACAAAATATATCTAGGGACGGGCGTGGTGGCTCACGCCTGTAATCCCAGCACTCGGGAGGCTGAGGCAGGAGGATCGCTGGGAGTTCGAGACCAGCCTGGGCTACAAAAGTGAGCTCAAAGCCAGCCTGAACTGCACAGTGAGACCCTGTCTCAAAAAGCCAAAAATAAATAAATAAATAAAAAAAATTATCTATCTATCTATCTATCTATCTATCTATCTATCTATCTATCTATCTATCTATATCTAGGTCAAGTAGAGTAAAATGCTACTAGAATTGGCAGTATGTACCTGTAATTCCAGCTACTGGGCAGGCTGAGGCATGATAATGAGCTTGAGACCACTATGGGCTACATAGCAACAATCTGTCACAAAACAATAGTATTTATATTATGGGGGATGACAACCTGTGACTGCATCTGATGTAATATATAAATGCTTGATGACCATTAGGTTCAATCTCTAGAACTGCAAAGATATGTTCTCAGCTAGACACATTACTAAGGTAGTGAATAAAAAAAAAAGACAAGAATTTTAGATTGATATGGTATTAAGTATATTGGTATGGAACCACCAGCACAAATATTTCCTTTTGGCAAAAAAAAAAAAAAAAAAAAAAAAAAAAAAAAAAAAAAAAAAACAAAAAAAAAAAACCCAAAAGGAAACCAAGCTTTTGTAAAAGAGGGATCACAGTGGAGTGGGGGAAAAAGTTGTACAATGCATAGGTACAAATTTCCTATAATGAATGTGATCATTAACCCATTAACTTAAAAAATTTCCTTTTTGTATCAGCAAATTTCTGAAAAGCAGAACTAAAAACTTACATATATATTGGGCAGGAAAAAGTAACTTTGAGCATCTTAAATTATTTTTAGTAGTTCTAGTGATCAAACCCGGAGCCTCACACATAGGGGACAGACAAGTTCCTCACCACACTTGTTCCAAGAAATGGTACTGGTATGTACAATGCCAAAATAGAAGCAGCAAAACTCACTTTCTAGTCCTTAATTCTGATTGTTATATTATGGGGTTTAAGCATTAGTGACAAACTCTTGTCTATTACAGAAATAAGGGGCAAAACATTACCCTACAGATGCATAACTTCCTACTGCTACAGATGTGAAAGAGGCCCAGACTTTTCAAGTGACTAATTAGCACAAGACTTAGACTTCCCAACTTCCAAGTCCACGCCCTGATACACAGTAATTTGAGGCAAATAAGTACTTCCCTACACCAACAAATCATTGAGTATAATTTGTAAGAATCTACTATTAAAGGAATACAAAACACCAGCAAATATAACTAGTCTGATATTAAACCAGGTTTATATATATATTACAAAAAATACTATATAAAATCAATGGCATGTTTTGAGTACTACACCTTAAGTGTTTTTTTTGTGGTGCTGAGGATGAAACCCAAAGCCTGCATGCTTGGGAAGCACTCTACTGATTCATATCCCAAATTCCTTTATGTATTTATCAAATTTAGTTAACCTGAGCTCAACTTAGCACTGCTAAATATGGATACAGTCAAGTTTTGCTGATATATATGAAATTTCCTCTGGTTAGACAGCTTAGGTTTAAATACTGAAGCATTTACTTGTAATTTTATATTATTTCTTGGAATATTTTCACTCTAAATAGTCAAGCTTAGCAAAATGACTTGTCTGACAGATCCATGCATAAGATAAGGCATAACACAATATCTAAAGATGTATTTCAGTATGAACCAAATTTACTGTATATAAATTCTATTTTTGAGCATCAACATTATCAAAAGGTGACTTAGTAACTGCAAGATATAAGCAATCTAAAAAGCATAAACTAGATAATGCAAAATAAAATATTGAATTATTTTGTGTTCTATACAGAAAAATTTGGGGGAAAGATTCACACATAATTTTAAAAATAATCTAATTTCTATTGAGTTTAGAATGGTTAAGTTTGCCAGGCATGGTGGCACATGCCTATAATCCCACTAAGGAGAAGAAAGGGGATTGCTACAAAGTCTGAGGTCAACGGGAACAGCATAGTGAGACCCTGCCTCAAAATTTTTTTTTCACTGTTATACATCACACTGAATTTGATAATTCCCACAAGTGGTTAGATATCCTAAAGCAGAAGGCTACATGAATCATCCATTAGAAAGAGAAGGCTTAAGAGTTAAAATACCCAATGTTCACCATACATTTGTCAACAGACTATTAACACGCTACCTGCTGCAAAGCATGTCTGCCTAGTCTTTTCAGTTTTCATGTCCTAAACTTAAGGCTACTTCTGGACCCAAAAAAAAGTTACCTACAAGTTTTGAAATCATTTAGGTTTACAGTTGATATGCCTACCACAGCACATCCTCACCCCAATATACATGATAATCATCTGAAGTATGTACCAGTATCTTAACTAAAAATTTGCAAGTGCTTTTATTTAGCTGAAAGGCTTCCATTTTCTAAGGGGAAATTTATTTTTATCTTTTTTTGGGGGGAAGGTCTACAGGGTGTTCAGAGTCTCACTACTAGATTGGACTCCGTATTGATCTACCCCTTTACAGCCTCCCAAGAGCTGGGATTACAGGCAAGCATCACCACACCCAGCCTTAACTGCTGTCTCAGCAAATCCTGGGGGCAGGGCTGGCAAGGCAGGCCCAGGGGCCAAACCATCGGCCCCTGTACCTGCTTGCAGGTGCTTTAATAATCTGCTGGGCTACTTGGCAGGACCTAGGAAATTTTTGTTTTTAGAAAAAGCTGATGTATATTAAGGTAGTTTTTGTTGAGTTTTTTGGTGGTACTGGGGATTGAACCCTGGTGTCTCTACTACAGAACTTTATTCTTTGTGTTTGGTTTCAAGAGTCTTTTTTTTTTTTTTGTCTTTTTTTGAGGCAGGGTCTCGCTATGCAGTTCAGGCTGGCCTTGAGCTCACTTTTGTAGCCCAGGCTGGTCTCGAACTCACACCAATCCTCCTGCCTCAGCCTCCCAAGTGCTGGGAATTACAGGCGTGCGCCACCACGCCCGGCTGGTTTCAAGAGTCTTAAAAAAGTTGTCCAGATTGGTTTCTATCTTGTGATGCTTCCAAGTAGCTGAGGTTATAGGTGTGTGTGGTAACAGACAGCTCAAGTTCATTTTAATAATATAATGAAGATCAAATTCACATGTGTTACGGTAGCTCTAAGACATAGACACTAAATTCAACTGCAGTGCATCTTTTCCCATGTCTAAATATGCTGTCAGGTTTTTGTAGACATGGTCGTTCCATGTAGTTCTGGCTGGATGCTCCTCAGCCTCTGCATGCTGGGATTACAGGGCTGTGCCACTACCTACCTCTGGCATGACTTTGATTGGAGTCTGATTTCAGAACAAATGATGGTAGTATGTTTATTAGAACTTACTTCAATTAGAAGATAATTCATGTACTATATCTAAGTATATCATTAAATATTCATTGCATCTCTACATTTTTCTATTTTATAGCATTTCAGTTGGGTGGAGGAAAACTAGAATTGCCTGCTCTTAAGATTTAGATAAAAGCCCACAGTGAGTGTTTTCATACACATGTAAACAAGCAGAAGTATATTCAAAAGAGTTTAAAGAATGAAAACTATAAAGGGAGCTTTATAGCAAAATGCAATCATAGAACTTTGGGTTGCCCCAAATGCACAATACACAGAACTCTTATTAAGTCATTTAGTTTACTTGCTTACCATCTGGCTACAGTTTAAACAGTTATAGTCCCAGAAGCTGTAACTAGTGACTTTCCAACATTGCTTTTAAATTAAGTTCTTAAATTGTAACAATAAACAAAACACAATAGTTAAACAATACAGTTTATAAAAAAAAAATTTTTAAGAAAAACTCTTATTGTTATATATAAAATGTTCTAAGTTATAAATGTTTAGCATGTAATAATTATTTGCATAACTAGTAATACTTATCAGCAGCTGTATGGATCAGAATGTTTCTTAAAAAACACAAAAATATGTAGCCTGATTATTTACCTGTAGAACATGTTCACTTATGCCTACATTTCACATTTGCTGTATCACTGTTCTAATCTTAAAATTACATCCAAAAGAAGGCAAAACCACCTACAAATTGGCATATCTGTTTATTTGTGAAAACGTCCTTAATTTGCTGACGTGGCAAATAAATGTCAACTCTGCTAATGCAAAAAACAGAAGATAATCTGCTTTGCAATTAACTGTATAGTTCAATTGCATACAGGCAACATGCTATATATGAAAAAATTACTAACTGAACTACAAGTATTAAATACTGAAAAATTAACAGTTTATTATAATTTATTTTATTTAACAATCTAGGAAGTTTGCAGCCATCAGCAGTTCCAGCGCTATCTCAGGTGCGATGGGAAATTCGGGAATCTCGGTGGAGCTGTTAGTGTAGCGAACCTTGTAGGTAAAATACATGCAGACTTTCGAAAGCACATGTGAAGGGATCTCTCTAAAATTCACCTCATTGGTTTCGTTTTCAGCAAACTGACCTGTAAAACAAAAGAATTATTGTGTGTTATAGGCTGAATAGCACCCCACCCAGTTCCTGTGTCAGAGGTACCTAGTACCTCAGAATGTGATTGTATTTAAAGATTTAATCAAGTTAAAATGAGGTCTCTGGGTGGCAATCTGATATGACTAATCTCACAGGAAACAGATTAGGTACAGAAGGTAGACCACATAAAGACAAGAAGACTAGAAGACATCAAGTCTGTCAACACTTTCCAGCTCAACCTTTACATTCCAGAGTTTTGAGAGAACAGACCTGTTGTTCCAGCCATTTAGTCTGTGGTACTTTGTTATTTATTGCAGCCCTAGCAAATAAATGCTTTTTTTTTTTTTTTTTTTAAATTTTATTTATTTATTTTTTTCTTGTTTCAGAACCTTTATTTGTTTATTCACTCATTTTTATGGCCGGCTCAGCCTGCCCTGAGGGCAGGGCTGGTGCAGCATGTGGTGCCGGGGATCGAACCTTGGTCCCTGAAGCCGCCCAAGCTTCCCCAAGCAGGCGCTTTAGACCACTGAGCCATCCCACTGGGCCCCTAGCAAATAAATGTTAAGAGTAACTACACAGTAGCAATCCAGTTACTCAGCTTCTGAGTATAAGCAACAGAAAAGTCTGTATTAAAACTGGAGAAAAATGAAGACTGAATTTTAAAATTCTAAAATTCTCCCCATAGGCAAGAGACTTAAAATGGCTTCTCCTAAGTGGTGGTCTAATTACTGAAAGTTAAGGACAGGGAAAAAAGAAAAGTCATTTTTAAGTAAGACTCATTTCAGGGAATCCAGTCTTTTTTTTTTTTTTTTGGCGGGACTGGGAACTCATGACCTTTCACTTGCCACACAGGCACTTGTGCCTCAGAGCTATCTCTCCAGCCCCAGGGAATCCAGTCTTTACAGAGTACTAGGAATCTTATACTGTGCTGAAATGCAACACAAGTGTCATAGCAGTAACAGATTTTCTAATTTGGCTTTTTGATAGTGAATGAGCATATAAAGTACTAAATAATTAGGCACAGGGACTTCAACCCAGGGCCCTGTGCATGATAAACACATACTCTACCAATAAGTTTCACCCCCAGCCCAAGAAATACTACTTAAAATGTGCTTATGAGCAGGGTCTGCTTAAAGAGATCTTGTCTAAAAATGAAAAGGGCTCGGAACAGGTATATTCCCAACACTCAGAAGGCTGAGGCAGGAGGATTCCTGGGAGTTAGAGGACACAATCTGAGCTATATTGAGAGACCCTGTCTAGAGAGGGGACCTGGTGATATAGATCAGTGGTAGCGATTCTAGATTCAATATCTAATATTGCAAAAGGAAAAACAAAACAAAAACAAACAAAAAAACAGCTCTAATGCTAGTGGTACAGTCTCATAAGAATCTGAGAAGGTCCTGTCTTTTACTTCCTATTGGAAGGGGGATGTACTAAGAGTGGACAGCATCCAGCAAACAATTCACAACAAAGAGATTAATTCCAATTTGCCAGAAACTAACATTCCCCTTTCTTGAATATATGTATGAAATATTAGTATTAGGTACTTATTAGCCTTTGACACTAGACAGCTTTTCACTGGCCCGATTTCACTCCCTTTTATTATGCAAACAATACTTTGGGGCCAAATCATTTCCTGTTCCTTCCCAGATTAAACTTTTTTAAAATAGCAGAAACTATTTTATTTAAAATTGTGTTGGCATTTGTAATTTTTCTCCCAGAGCAATTCTCAGCATTGTTCATCAGCAAAATGGACTAGTGCACATCTATAATCCCAGGTACTCTGAAGGCTGAGGCAGGAGGAACTCAAGTTGGACGCCAGGCTAGAAAATTTACATTTAATGAGAAACTGGGTCAAAGGGGGTGAGAATGAGGGGTGGGGGGGATAGCATTTAGCAACTGAGTACTTTCCTTGCATGCAATCAGGCCCTGTGTTAAACCCCTCGCATTAAATAAATATGCAGAGCAGGCAACTCCCAGTATAATCTCAGGACTAAGGACTCTGAAAAACCAACTGCTTTCAGGATAGCAGATATAAGATAAGCCTATAAAATCAGCATTATGGAAAGCAGTACAGCTATCTAAGACTAGTGATGTCATGTCAAAAAGGAAGGATACAAGAACCAAATTGATATGGCTTTTTCTGATATAAGCTGTGCAATTTCAGCATCAGTAAGAACTGAGCTAAGCACAGTGGAATATACCTGTATGCTCAGCTCTTGAGGAGGCTGAGGTGGGAAATTTTCTTAAGCTTAGGAGTATATTGCCAGCCTGGGACTACTATGAACTCCTAAGAATGACTGCAATGGACCGAAAACAAAACAAACAAAAACCAAAACATGCCCACCGATACAGGCATGGCAGTGCACACCTACAATACCAGCACCCTAGGAGGCTAAAGCAGGGGGCACTCCAAGTTTCAGTTCAGCCTGGACAACTTAGCAAGAACCCATTTCAAACTTAAAAATCAAAAAAGGCCCTGGGCTCAAACCTAGGTACTGAGGAAAAAAATAAAACAAAATAGAAATAAAAATGAAGGAAGAAGGAGGGGGGGGGGGAAGAAGAGAAGCAAACCTTTATTTACCTAGTCTTTCTCAAATTGCAGATTGTATCTCACAGTATTTAAGCAATGAAAGCTTCTTTATGGCACTGGAGATTGAACCTAGTCTTCACATTGAACTCATTCTGCTCTAGGATCATGCTAAATAGCTTGCTCAACCTATACAGAAATTGCAGCCTTTTTGTCTCAGCCTACCAGTGTTTTACTGGGGATTATAGACAATCTCTACTTTAAAAACAAACAAACAAACAAACAAAAAAAAAAAACAAAAAAACAACTTTATTATATTATGGCCAGCTCAGCTTGCCTTGTGGGTGGGTGGGGCTGGTACAGCATGTGATGGCAGGGATCGAACTGCAGTCCCTGCAGTTGCCTAACCTTGCCTAAGCAAGTGCTTTAGACTGTTGAGCTATCTCGCTGGCCCCAGACAATCAACTTTGCCTGTTATAACATTTCTTCCTGGATGATTCTAGCTAATACAGAGGCTATAACAGAATTATCTGAAATCATTATTTTATTTATTTATTTATTT
>PVJA010041716.1:0-17734 GCA_004027025.1 Myocastor coypus
TTTTTTATCTATTGTGCCTTTTTGTTGACTGCATAGAGTATAAATTTCTTAGGTTCATATTCACCTGCTAAGCATGCTTGAAAGCCTCTCTAGTTTTTCTTTTTTTAGTTATATAAATTTCCACTCTCATTTACTATAATCATGTTGTTATGGTTTGTATCTAGTTTTCTCCCCAAAGCCTCTTGGAAATCACAGAGCTGTCAAGCACATGCCTGGAGGGGTGGGGCCAGAGGTGTAGGGCAGGGCTTGAGGGGCGGGGCCAGAGAGGCGCAAACTGGCAGCATTCGCCCCCCTAGGCCTCCCACCCCAGGCCAGGTGGTCTCCCTTGAAGCTACAGAGCTGATCATCCTGGCCACCGCAGCTTCCCAGCCTTTCTTTTAGGCTCTGTAGCATGGATGGCAGTGTCTTGAGGTCTTGCTATGTAATTCAGGCTATTTAAACTATGAAACCTCCAGTAACTGTGAGCTAAATAAACCGTTCCTCCCTAAGCTTGTGTGTCAGGCATTTGTTCCAGCAACAAGAGAAGAGTAATTAAGACACATGTAAAACTCACTTATTTCAAACAAATATTTAGCAGGGGTCTACTGTTTTCTGGGTACCATGAGGGATAGAGCTTAGGCACAGGATAAGGTCTGTTAGAACCCATTGAAGGTAATAGCTGGACAGCTTCCAACTGTGCTAAGGGTCACAGTGTGTGAAAGTCCCTTCCAGTGATGGCCAGTAGGCCAGGGAGCCTACTTTTGACTGATGCTCTGGGGATGGCCCTTCTGAACTGAGTCCAAAAAAAAGCACAGCACAGGAGGGATAAGGGCTGGAGGCACCTGCCCGGAAAGAGAACAGGCCTGGGGTTATTAGAACTTCTGCTGACAGTTCTTTCTCATGTAAGACACTACTACTGAGCATCGTATAGTCCCAGTACTACAGAGGCTGCGGTAGGAAGCTCACCATGAGTTTGGCCAGCTTAGGCTACACAGTGAATTTGAGGCCAACTTGAACAACATAGCAATCTTTTTTTCACAAATATTTGATATAAAGATTGACACTGGTGGCTTCATTCACAAGTTAAATGGTGTATTTTTTTTGGGGGGGGACTGGGGTTCAAACTCACAACCTTGCACTTGCCAGGCAGGTACTTGTGCCATGGAGCTATCTCCCTGGCCCCCCTACACATCTTATTTTGAAGGAGAGAGAATTCCATAATTTGTAAGGGTTCATATGCACTTAAAAATTTGTGATGCCAGAGCTGGAGAGATACCTCAGTAGAATAAGCATTGCCTTGCAAGTGGAAGGTCCTGAGTTTAATCCCCAGTATCACCAAAAAAAAAAAAAAAAAAAAAAAAAAAAAAAAAAAAAAAAAAAAAAAAAAAAAAAAAAAAAAAAAAAAAGAAAAAGAAAAAGTAAAAAAAAGCAGTGAACATTGAGCCAGCCAAATAGCTCAGCAGATTAAAGTGCCTGCAAGCAGGAGCAGGGGTCAGGGGTTCAATCCTCAGGCCTACTGTAACAGCTCCACCTCCAGGGCATTCTGAGACAGCAATTGAGACTGGGCATGGTGGCACATGCCTATAATCCCAGCTCTTGGGAGGTTGTAAATAGGGGGATCACTACAAATCCCTTTTTTTTTTTTTTTTTTTCCAGAACCAGGGTTTGAACACATGACCTTGCACTTGCCAGGCAGGCACTTGTGTCATGGAGCTATCTCCCCAGCACCACAAGTCCTATCTAGTACCCTGAACACCCTGTAGACCCTTTCCTAAAATACTAAAAAAAAAAAAAATTGTAACAAATTGTGATGCCATTTATGATTTAAACTTTATAATACTTCATATTATAAGTTTATAATAGAGGTAAGAACTAGAACAATACTAGAACAGATTTCATAAATATAAATGTAAATATGAAATATAAATGTATCTGCTTATGCAGAAATATATTTACCTTTGTTCTATGCCTCACCATGAACATAGTTAGAAGAGCTTTGCTGACAATTTCTTATTAGTAGATAAACTTGCAAAGCATTTTTAAGGTTTTGCCTTCAAGTGTGAATACGCTTCTAAACTCCACAAAGCCACTTTCCTCAACACTAGCCCTTTTGTATCTTGCTGCCAATAACGATGAGGTTCTGCATTTCTAAACCTGCTTGTGAATTGGTGGTGAGGAAATGTATTAAATTCAGATTCCTGTAGGTGGAGCACAGAGCATTTTGGGGATGTGAAAATACTCTGTATGGCACTACACTGGTAGAAAACTGTTACTGCACATGTCCCAGTTTGTAGACTGTATGACATGAAGGGTGAATCCTAATGGAAACTATGGACTCAGAGTGACTAGGATGTATTAATATAGGTTTTCTAATAACAAACATGGCACCTGAGTAAGGGCTGGTGATACCAGGAGAAGCTACACATTATGGGTGTAGCTGGTATATGGGTAATCTCTGTACTTCTCTTTCAATTTTGCTATAAATCTAAAGCTTCTCTCAAAGAATATAAACTTGCCTATATATAGCAATGTATAACTGTAATCCCACCAGTCTAGGAGGTTCAGGCAGGAGAATCACAAATTTAAGCTTAGCAAGGGCAACCTAGTAAGGCCCTGTCTTAAAATAAAAATTAGGAAGGGCCAGGGATGTAGCTTATTGCAAAGGCCCCATTGAATTCACGGTATTTGTAAATAAATAAATAAATGAATAAATAAATAAATACAATTTTTAAATTCAATATTCAGGTCCTGGCTCTAATTTCCAACCAATTCTCATTTACATGGCCTGCCATGGGGCTCTAAAAGCTGTAATTTTAAGGAGCTCTTTACATTACTTAATGTACTGGTAAACATGGCAACCACTGGTAAAAGATGGCATAGGAATATATCTGTAGGCACAATGTTTAAAAGTATATTTAGGGGGCCCGGGAGGATGGCTCAGTGGTCTAAAGCGCCTGCTTAGGAAAGCTTAGGTGGCTGTAGGGACTGCGGTTCAATACCCGGCACCATATGCTGCGCCAACCCTGCCCTCAGGGCAGGCTGAGCCGGCCATAAAAATAAATAAATAAACAAAGAAAAGTTCTGAAACAAGGAAAAAAAAAAAGTATATTTAGGGGCTGGTATGACAGCTTAGTGGTCTATAGCGCCTATTTAGGCAAGCTTAGGCAAGTGCACAGGGACTGCAGTTTGATCCCTGGCACTACATGCTGAGCCAGCCCCACCCTCAGGGTGGGCTGACCTAGCTACAAAAAAGAAAAAGTATATTTATTTGGCTTACTTTATAATTTTCTCCCTTGTTCATATCCAAACATGCTATTCACTTATTGGGTTGCTTGCAGTTTGAACCCAGGGGTTCCTGCAAGTGCTCTCTCTGCCACTGGGCTCCACCTGTAGCCCTTTGCAGTCTTCTTCAAAGACAGCAAAGACAACAAAGCAGGTCTCCGTTCATTATGTACTATAAACATAGCGCTTGACATACTACTGTTCAGATTGTATGCACTAGGGTAATATGATGGATATATTGGCTCAGAAATGAATGTTTTAAAATAGGCAAGAATGACTCTAAAAACACTAAGGAGATATAACAAATGGGAGATAAACAGCAAGGTACAGTATGAAAGCACTACATATTTGCAGAGCAATTAAGCATTTCTTACCTGGAACCAGAATGGTAATGGCTGTTTGTACAGCCTTTCGGATGATGCTGTCTAAGGCGAACATCCAGTGTGGCTTGATGTTATGATTCCGAAGAACTTTATTGACCTGGAAAAAAAAGTTTCATTTAGTCTTCTCAAATTGCCAGTAACCCAGCATGTCCAAGTACTTGGATAACGTTCTGTCTACAAAAATAATTAAAAGGTTTCTTCATCTCGAATTTCAGGTAATTTCTTCATGCTTGTCACTAGAAAGCAGATTAAAAATTGCCACTTCAGATTAAAGTTCATAAGCCCAATATAGACACAAGTAATTCTTTGCATGGAGATGGTCTGGTTAAATGGGAATATCACTTCTTTTGGATCCAGAATATGGAGCTGTAAGCAGTAGTCTTAGCTACTAAGGGGGCTGAAGCAAGAGAATTGCAAGCTCAAGGCCAACCTGGGCAACTGAGCAAAACCTGGCCTCAGAATAAAATCGGCAGAGTTTATATGTAGCTCAGTGGTAGAGTGCTTGGCTAGCATGTGCAAAGCCCTGGGTTCAATCACCAGTACTCAAACTAAATATGCAGTTTCAGAATGGGTGATGGAGTAGGAAAAGGAGGAAGAAAAAGGTCAAGGGTCTTAAATAACAGTAAGCATCATCCTAAATGTTATGACTGTCATTAAACACGGCCAAGGGCTTCAGCATACTCTGGCAAAGCAAGTAAGGGGGATGATGGTATTTACTGCCAACAGCACAGGGCTTGTTTCCTTCTCACTCTTGCTCATGTCTCTACCAAGGGCAGAATCATGTCTTATAATCTCCCAGAAAACCAGTTCATGGAACAATCCTTGTTGTAAGAATACCTTTTCACAGTGACTGGTAGTGCTCTACATACTTCAGACACTGAAATAAACACATACAACTCCTATCTGTCCCTTCTTTCTTTTAAAAATTTGTAGAAAGGGCAACTAATTTGAGACCTATCCTATCTCTCAAGAGCAGCCTCTCTCAGTAAATTTTCTTACTCTTAAAAACAAACAGTTGTAGTAGATTACATATAATGTAAAACTTGCCATTCTAGCCATTTTTAAGCATACCACGAGTGACATTAAGAAAATCTATTGTTATGCTCCCAGTGCTATCACCCATCCATGAAACTCTTTTCTTCTTGCAAAACTAAAACTCTGAGCCCATTAAATAATTATCATGCTCCTGAAACAGTTCATGCAAACAACCACTGCATCTTCCTTCTGTCTCTATGAGTCTGACAGCTCGTGGTATCTCCTGCAAGTGGATCATATATATTTGGTTTTTGTGACAGGCTTCTGCACATCCTCAAAATTCATTCTTGTGGCATATGTTAGAATTTCCTTCCTCTTAAAGACTAAACTATATCCTGTTGTATGTTCCCCACATGTACTACACAGCTGCTACAGTCATTATTATTAATATTATTATTATTTTACAAGCCACCTCTTATCATAAAGCTGTGAAAGTCCCTGCTTAGGAACCTTAGCAAAAGCTGGAGGAGGCGACCTGTCAGGGGCTGGAGGGTAAGTTGCTTAGGCCTGCCACTGGCCCATCTTCATCAAATCTCTGGGTTACAAAAGGAGTCAGAAGACCTCCTCTTCACAGGTCCTCCCAAGGAAGTAAATCACTTCCAGGTTCCCACTGATTCCAGGAAATCTTTTCAGACTGAGTTTATCTGGCTCCTTAATTTCATGAAAGGCTTTCACTCCTTAGTTGACTAAAGTGAATGATATTTGCTACTACAATTTATATCTGGAGCGTTCTCCAAAGGCCATGTATTATAGGTTTAATCCCCAGCCTATGGCAATATTAAGAGAGGTGGAGGCTGTAGAAGATGGGTTAGTGAAAGACATGAGTGCCACTGAAGACAGTGGGGTCCCAGCCTCTTTGCTTCCTGGCTGCTATAAGAATGATGACCTTCCTCTGCAGTATGCTCCTGTGATGAGGGACCATGTTATCACAGGTCTAAACCAACAGGGCCCAAGAACCATGGATGGTGACCTCTGAAACCAAGGGGCAAAGCGAATCTTCCTTCTTTAGCTAAGTTGAGCTATTTGAGGTATTTGTTACAGTGACAGAAAGCTGACTAGAATATTTCTCTCAAGAGTCATATAAAGTGGAAGATGGATCTTCTACAACTACAGCCTGCTCCTTATAGCTCATTACGACATAATGCATTATATATGGTCTGTCCCTTGGATTCACTCCTACCCTGGGCAGTGAATGAGCAAAAGTGGGGATGAGTGCCTACATGTCTATGTCTGACCTGGGCCCAAAGCCTAGAATCACAACTAAATAACTCCCAGTTTGCATTCTACAGCCAGTTTACTTTCCAACTTCTAGACTGGAAGCCAAATGTGTGGATAAGTGCAAATTAGTTAAATTATCCCACTGTATCTGCAGATGCTTGGATTTTCCTAGTTGTAGGATTAGCATGCCTTTAGCACATAGAATTAGTGGTATGTTTTGCCAGTTTCTTTTATTTCTTATGACCTCAATCAATTCGCAACTCTAGTCCCTTCCTCTCATATAATGTAAGGACTAAATGCCTACATAGCATCTCAGGAAACACTATAGGCTCTTGAAGGATTACAATGTGGTTTTAATATATTAGGAATCATTTGATGCTCCAAACACAACTATGAAAATACTTCTATAAAGAAGCAATGAACACATTAGAAGCATATAAATTTTTGGAATTTAAATAAAATTATACAATGTGCTCCTATGTTCACACCACAGCCACCATGAAGAACTCCTTTATTTCTGATGCAGAAGGCCATGTAAGGGTCTTCTGGGGCCCTTGTAAGTTGTCTTGGCACAAAGTACACAGATGAATCTTATCCAAGCAAAACACAGGGTTTCGCAGAAAACTGGCTTCTAGTTTGCGTTGCATAGCAACTCAGTTCTAAAAGAACCTTCGGCAATTCTCATGTGGATTAATGTTTCCTTAATGATGGTCTGGGCAGGACATAGTGGGTAGTTATGAAATAAGCATGTTAAAAATGTTCTGTATGGTAACCAGGGCAAAACTGAGGGAAACTATTACCGGTTTTATTCAACAGTGACCACTCTGGTGTATGCTGTTAACATTTTTGACAATGGCCACTAGGTGGCATTTCCTGTGCGGTAGTGGCTTACAAAGTTCGTGACTAAAGCAGGCTATGTTGCTAAAGTCCCCAAACAGTGACCCAGCACATGATTTCATAAGAGGAAAGTTCACTGTTTATTGTAAGTTTTGCTGTTTTCCATGGTGATTCACTTTTATGTGTATCCATTTTTGGAAGATGAAAATGCACAAAATAATAAATCTAATACTTAGAGGCAAACAGATGGGCAAATGTCTCACATTTATCATCCAAAGAGAATAACGTCCACAGAAATTTTCGAAGAAGGAAAAGAACAAAACTTGAAAACCCTGTTTCCAAGACTAATGTTAACAGCATTGCCAAAATATCACACTTACAGCATCTTGGAAGCCAAAGAGGACCACCTGCACTTGGCTAATGCCGTGGCTGTCGAAGTCCAGCTCTAATTTCAGCTTTGACAGTGTAGAGGCGATGATCTTCCGGTCAGTAGACCTAATAAACTCTCTGAGGCTCATGATGAGATACGTGATGTGCTCCCATTTTAGTTTAGGTTCTTCAGGCCCCTGTGGATAAAAACCAACGACTGTCAGTCCCTGGGCGGCATAGTCAGCCATGGGCATACCACTCCTATTCACCTCTGAGAAAGACCTGGGCTTCATAATGCCCCCCGTTCAGAGAAGCACTGTGTCTTGAGCTTTGTGGCTCTTCTTTGCCATTATCTCCATCACCAACCCCATCACTAAGAAAGAAACACTTCCCTCACACACTGGTTAGAAGTCATGATAGAGGCGCATGCACAAGCAAAGACAGGCTAAGGCAGTGAGATTCCTGTTCTCAGACATTTTAGTTGGGACTACAGAGAGACTCAGGCAGTGAGCCATAGGATCTTCAGCTCAAAATCTGCCCAGGGAGAGGCCGTAACACAGGGTCATGAATGCAGCCAATTATGATGAAGCAAGTGGGATTAATGGAACTGAAATAACAGCTAGGTAGAAGAGACGTGGACAGAAACAGAAATGCACCTGACAGGGCCAATAATAGCATAGCCAGAGAAAAGATCTGCAAGCTCCTAGAAGTGGCAGCCCCTTGGATTGACATTCTAGGGTCTGCCTCTGTGAGGCTCAGCCAGGCCCTGTGGTAGGAACCTCTTGTGTCTCATGGTGTGTTCACTATACTGCATCTCTGAGCCTCAACTGCCCTTAAGAGAAATGAGTCAGTTCCTTGCAATCAAAGAGAACCAATTTCAATAACTTCATCCTTACCCAACAATGGCATGATGGGTAAAAGAATCGTGTAAGCATGGACCAGTGGACTCTTACATATTAAATATATAATACAATGTAGGAGTCCCTTTTAGGTCCTCGTTTTGATCTGAGAAGCCAGTATTTGTAATCCCAAAGTTATGTTAATCTTACCAAGGTAATTCCAATCTACCACTTCCCACACAACCCACAGTGAAAGGAGAGACACTAAAACATATTTATCACTTTTGGGGAGCCAAGGGGCTCTAAGTCCAGCCACAAAGATGGTTCTCTGGAACAGAAGAGAGCAACCTAAGGCCTTACCCAGCCTTAGTCAGTGGAGGAGTGGCTTGAGAAGGAATGACTGAGAATTGTGGGAGGTAGGTGAGTACTGTGAGCTAGGTGGAGGCCTACATTTACCTCTGCCATATGCAGAGGATATGCAGAGAGAGTAATCTGTATGATGCTATTCAGATAGTATCTAATGTTTTGGATAGTCTGGTGCTTCAGCTTTGATATAACCTTTCAAGCCACAGGAAGTCAAGCCTCTGTCTTGAGGCTCCTTCCCAGCTGGCAGCGCGGAGCATTAGCTCTTTGTCCTGTCTCCACGCACTCATATTAGGGAGCAGCAGGTGTAGGTTATCAGGGAAACACGCATGCCATCTTCAAAGACTATCACCAACACCTCAGCTAGATTAATATACATTGCTTAAGGCCAACTGAAAGGATAAACAGAAGTCCTAGCCAGTGCTGTACATATCAATACAAGGAAATAGGGTCAGGCTCAGTCAAAATAGAGACCATTCCTGGGGCCTGGCAGGATGGCCCAGTGGTCTAAAGTGCCTGCTTAGGAAAGCTTAGGCGGCTGCAGGGACCACGGTTCGATCTCCGGCTCCACATGCTGCACTAGCCCTGCCCTCAGGGCAGGCTGAGCCGGCCATAAAAATAAATAAATAAACAAACAAAAGTTCTGAAACAAGAAAAAAATTAAAAAAAAAAAAATAGAGACAGTTCGTCTTCCTTCAAGGACAGGTTGTCAGGCGGTCCTCCACAATACAATATTAAATGAATTCCCACTCTCAAATTGAATTTTTTATATTGGGCAAGGGCACTTCGCTTCATAAATGAAAGAGAATAGGATGTTATTACTCTCATTTAAGTTTAAGAAACAAGACTTGTATTGTGCTCACTTGGTTAAAATTAAATTCTTCAACTGGGGTATGAAAACTTCAACTTCTAGGATTCTATTAAAATAAAGAAAAAATGTACCAAGTTCATTTTTCTCAGTATATTTTCACTTGGGACTCTGTCTCATGTTGGCGTTTTCATGAGAAGGAATTATTTTGAAAGCTTAAAAGCTGTCATTAAAAGTATATTTTAAAATCACATGAGGTACAATTATAAATTTTGTTTCTTTTTCTTTCCCAATACTAAATTATACTCACAGGCAAAATCATAGCACTATGAAAATATTCAAGGAGAAAATGTGAGTTAGCCACTGGAAGCTTATCTTAGTGAAAAATCAGTTTGCCAACAGTTTATTTTTTTTAATTTTATTTATTTATTTTTTAAAATTTTATTAGTAGTCCTTTGCAGTACATAGTGACCACACTGATATTGGGGAGCTAGCACACACATTATATCTTTTTAAAATTTTATTTTATTTTCTTGTTTCAGAACTTTTGTTTGTTTATTTATTTACTTTTATGGCTGGCTCAGCCTGCCCTGAGGGCAGGGCTGATGTAGCATGTGGTTCCGGGGATTGAACCTCGGTCCCAGCAGCCGCCTAAGCTTTCCTAAGCAGGCGCTTTAGGCCACTGTGCCATCCTGCTGGGCCCCTGACAATAGTTTAAACAGCAAGCATTTATTTTTGACAAATAGAAAAAAGCATATTGCTTCTGATTTTTTTTTTTTTTTTAAGGTTTTATTTTACCTTATTTGTATTATGGCTGGCTCAGCCTGCCCTGGGGGTGGGGCTCACACAGCACATGGTGCTGGGGATTGAACTGCAGTCCTTGTGGTTGCCTAAGCTTTTCTAAGCAGGTGCTTTAGACCACTGAGCCATCTCACCAGCCTACACTTCTGATTTCTTGACACACACATCACTGTCTTACAAAGGAATGATCTGTCCTCTGGGACATGTTTTCTGTCCTGGCTAGTTTATCTGCTTCCATGACCTCTGTTTCTGTCCTGACTCCTGCCTCTTCATGTTAACCCATTTATGTACCTTTGTTAAGAACAGTGGGGGTAAGCATGGGCCCTGATAGTAGAATGTGATGGTGGGTTGTCTCCAGCACAGAGCCTGTCCCAGAGTCCTCTGTGAAGATCTTCTCTACTCTTCATCTTTATACTTTCTTTTTAAACACCATGAGTGGATTACTCTTCATGAAAGGTGCTACAGCAGATTATTAAAAGGGAATCTCTCTCTCTCTCTCTCTCTCTCTCTCTCTCTCTCTCTCTCTCTCTCTCTCTCAGCTCAACACCCTGTACTTTCTAGGCAGCCACTGTGCTGCTGAGCTATATCCCTAGCCCTTTTTCTTCTGAGAACTTGCTCATATCCCCTTTTTATTTTGTTATAAAGAATAGGCTAAACTGTGCAAGTATATATAGATACATTAAAAAAACATTAAAACAACTGTTTTTGTCTAGTTGCACAAAAGTTGGAGATTATAATTACAGTTGCCTGCTTAATAGTAACAACAACAGTGGCAGTTAACACCTGGGCTACAGTTTCTCTTGCGACCTAAATGACCCATAACCTCAGGGACTCTTGATAGCAACCTAACAAGGAAGGGTCCTCAGTTTATAGAGGAAGAAGCCCAGTCTCTGCGAAGTTCAACAACTTACCCATGGTGCACAGTTTTTCCATGAAGGAACCAGCTCAAAAATGCCAGGCTGAGCCCCAACCTCCTAACCACTGTATTCTCCTGCCCCACTTAGCCATAAGAGCTAGCTGCAAGTTCCCCATTGAATCACACGTGATTTCCTGGGAAGGAATTGACAATGGCCTTGATGTACAATCAGAGAGACCCCACCCCCTCTCGACCATGCTGGGCTGGGCATGCAACTCTGGCCAGTGCTTTCTGCTTCTCGCTGGTGGCTCCATGCTGGACCATCAAGGCCTGCCTTCTGAGGGCTGCTTTCAAGGTTGTGTTTCATTTTCCCCTTAATGGAGAACATTTGGGTACACTTTAAAAACTAGGAGGTACCAAACCACTGTGTATGATGAGCCAATTTCAGCCTAGGGATGTATCTAGGCCAGGGTAGAAGGCAGCATGGCTTGTGTGAAGCCCAGAGTTCAACAGCAAATACCAGCACAGACATAGAAGTCACCTGGCCATGGAAGCTTAGGTGCCATCCAACAGGGGAGGAAGAAAAAATATCCCTAAACATGTTACATTTTCTGTACTAGCAAAGAATATCCTTGGGCATGAGCAAGTCCTAGGTTCTATGGGTTTCTCACCTAAAAATAAGAATCTTACAGTAGAGGCCACAGCAGAAGCCCACCTTCCAAGTGGCTAATGGTGACCCCCTTCCTCCCCAAACTCCCACATCTCCATCTCTTCCCACCACCTGTCCCCATCTGGCAAGGTACTTGAGTTCTTTGTGCCTCTGTTTCCTCATCTGTACAATTAGTGTACTAGTAGAACAATTACTTTAGGAGTCTTGTCAAAAGGGTTAAAGGAATAAATATACATGAGATACTAAGGTCAATACCTGGCGTAAGGAACATGTTTGCTATTTTTTTTTATTTCTTTCTTTTTTTGTTTCAGAACCTTTGTTTGTTTATTCACTCATTTTTATGGCCGGCTCAGCCTGCCCCGAGGGCAGGGTTGGCGCAGCATGTGGTGCGGGGGATCAAACCGCAGTCCCTGAAGCCACCCAAGCTTTCCGAAGCAGGCGCTTTAGACCACTGAGCCATACCCCCGGGCCCCCATGTTCGCTATTGATACTGTAGGTTTAGTACATAGTTACTATTTTTTAATAGTTCTTTTTTGTTCCAGTAGAACGCCAACTTCAGAGGGATGCCGATTTGTTGTTGTTTACCGTAGTAACACCACACTTGGAGCTGGTGCCTGGCGTTTAGCAGATGCTCAGCACTGCTTAAGGGATGAATGAACTGCAAGCACCGCCCACTGGCAACCTCCCTCTACACTTGGTTCCTCTTCATACTTCAACCTATCTTATTTCCAATCTTTGAGGGACTACTGAGCGCCTGCCTGCATCCTCAACATTCGTCCTACCCCTAGCTTCTCCTTATCCCACAGCACTACTTCCTGGACCTCAGAGTAGTTGCCTGAGACAGCTCCCATCAGGACTGAGCCAGAGCTTCCCCCCAAAGCACAGGTGGCATACATTCCAGTCCTTTCTGTATCGTGACCCTACAAGCACACAGGCTTCTACCTCTTCCTGTGTGATCTAGAGGTGGGCATTAGGGATTCCCAAGGCAATGGTAGATCCAGGCTCAGGAGGAACAGAGGGGCCTGGTGGGATTCTCAAGATAAACATAAGCTGGGCTACCTCTGTAAGAACCAAGAGGGAACTGCTTTGTCCCATGTCCATCTCAGTAGAAGAGCAGGCAAACTCTTAGCCTGGGAGGCTCTGAGCAACTTGGCCCGGCTCCTCTCGCTGCATCACTCAGCAGCTATGTTCCTAGCACAGAGGGAAAGAAGAAGCTACACGTGGTCCACAGTGGTCAGGAAGGATAGGTGGTGGCACAGAGGCAGGGGGGTGAACCCTAGCCACTCACACAACTAAAGGATGGAACTATGTGGAGAACAGAGGGTCTGTGGAAGCTGTGCATCCACAAGAGGCCTGGGCTTCTGCTCCCGGGGGCTTGGGACTGAGGGAAACCCTGTTTCTACTGTGTCTGGCTTGAGGAATAGGTTTTTTTTTCCTCATTTCTGTATGCACAATCCAGAGAACATGTCTACTGTTATAGTTTATGTCTAGTTGTCCCCCCAAAGCCTCATGTAGTCATTGGGTGGGGACTTCTAGAGTTTGAGACTTGATCCATGATTCCTGGGTTATGGGTTTTAGTACTGATGGGATTATGCATCGAAGTACTTCTGGGATTATGGGTGTAGCCTAAGGCGGAGAGCCTGAATGTAATATAAAGAGAGACAGAGAGACAGACTCGAGCTGGTGCTGCTGCTCTGCTGCCTGTTTGGTTGGCTGCCTCTGCCACCATTTTGCTGCTGTTCTGCCACCATGAACTGGATACTCTCTGCCCTGCTCCACTCAGTTTTGGGCCAGCCAAATATGAACTGAAACCTCCATGAACTGTGAGCTAAATAAACTTTTCCTTCCTTCGTTTTGAGTGTCAGGTATTTGTCCCAGCAATGAGCAAAAAGTAACTAAAACATCTACCAAGGTGAAACAGACTAAACTGTGCACTACCTCATGTGTCAACATCAACTCCCAGTTATGTGTGTGGAAACAGGACCTTTAAAGGGATAACTGGGTCAAGTGAAGCCATGGGGGGAATCCCTAATCCAGCTGAACCTATATCTGGGTGTCTTTATGGGAAGAAGGGACACTGGGGTTCTGCACAGGCACAGAAAATAATGTCACCAGAAGACACAGAGGGAAGCCAGCCTCCTACAACCAACAAGAGAGGCCACAGAAGAAACCAAGCCTGCAAACACCCAGACTTTGGACTTCCAGTCTCCAGACTCTGTTGTGTAAGGTACCAGGTCAGTGGCATTTTGTTACAGAAGCCATAACAAATTAAAACACCGGGGGCAAGCTGTCCAGTCACAATACACATGACCTCCAATCACGTCACACACCTCGGTTGTTGCTCATCAACTTCCATTCGAATGCTATAAATAGTCATGCCTCGATGCTTGTTTGTTAAATGAATCAACCAATGAATGAAAGGCAAAGAGGCTTGTAGGGACTAGCAGGCAGCCCCTCATCAGGCTGAGTAATTTGCTCCTGACTTAAAAATAGTGGATGTCCAAGACATATGTTCCGCCGTCTACATTAGGGACTTGACGTTTCATGTCACCAGGGGGAGGTGTCCTCACTGTGAACGTTAGCACCTCCTCAGGTTTTCACATCATCTGGCACAGCTCCAGATGCTTAGTACACAGTTAAAAGTACGTGAACGGTGGTCGAGCGCAGTGGTATGCACCCATAACCCCAGCTATGAGGGAGGCTGAGGCAGGAGTATCATAATTTCAGGCTAGTATGGGTAACCTGCCAGCTGGGTGTCATGTAGTGGTGCATGCCAGTAATTACAGCATTCAGGAGGCTGAGGCAGGAGGATCATTGCTACAGGCCTGAGGTACCCTGGGCTACATAGGGAATTCAAGGCCAGCTTCAGCTATATAGTGAGAGCCTATCTTTTTTTTTTTTTTTTTTTCTTCTTGTTTCAGAACTTATGTTTGTTTATCTATTTATTTTTATGGCTGGCTCAGCCTGCCCTGAGGGCAGGGCTGGCGCAGCATGTGGTGCTGGGGATCGAACTGTGGTCCCTGCAGCTGCCTAAGCTTTCTAAACAGGCGCCTTAGACCACTGATCCATCCCGCCAGGCCCCGAGCCTGTCTTAAAAAAAACAAACTGGGCTAGGATGTAGCTCAGTGCTGCCTGAGTTCAAGTCTTGTCATTGAAAAAAATGCAATATGCAAACTTTGGGTGAGAAGGTTTACCTGAGCTAAAGACTCCATTAAGTTCCGTACCACCTTGTCTTGGTCTTCTGTCAGGATCCTGTGCAAGGTGGCTCGCCTCTCACTGTCCTTCCGCAACATGAAGAACCCAGAATCTTTTTCTTCAGGGGAAGGGGGCGCACTGTGATCTTCAAAGTTTTCATCTGGAATGCTGTAATGACGATGCAGCGTCAATCGGTTTCCTGTTTAAGTCGACAAGCTTCCCTTCCACCCGCGTCAGTCAGGTCCTTACCCTAGAAACAGTGTCCGTATTCCTTTCACATCTTTTTCTCCACAGGATTTCGCTCTACTTTTGAAAGAGAAGGGATCCACCTTCAATTCCGTGTCAGGGGAAACAGAGCCATACTCGCTGCTGCTGCTGGTGTCTTCTACCAGGACGGGCACCGGCAAGGAGATGCTGCGAAGGTACTCGGCTGGGATAGGCAGAAGGAAAGGGCGTGAGCGCTCTGGGAATGTGCACAGACTGTCCCGAAACGCCTGTTCGGGGAGAACAGCATCACATGTCAAAATCTCACAGCTGCCACACCTGTAATCCCAGCAACTCGGGAGGGTGAGGTAAGAGGATTGCAAGTTCAAGGTCGGACTGGGCAATTTATGATTCACTATGAATTCACGCTATGCAGGGGGCTGGCCTGTGAGTAGGATCAGGGTGCCCTGGAACGGAGGACTGGGGATGCTGAGTGCACATTGTAGGCTCTGACCTAGTCTGGAACTGACAGACATGTGTCATAGCTCTGTCTAAAGATACCTGTGAAGGAGCATCCTTTGCTAACAAAGCTTTGGAAACCCATAGATTAGAGACGTCTCAGGTCTTTCCAGGTTCTCAACACTATGAATCTACAGCAAACTCAGGCTCTTCTTTCTCCTGATGGAAACTAAGGTAGCATGATAGAAGTCACTTAAATTTCATCAAACACTAGTTTTAATTAATTAATTAATTAATTTATTTATTTTTGCAGAACCAGGGATTGAACTCAGGCCCTTGGACTTGTCAGGCAAGCACTTATTCTACTGAGCTATCTCCCTAGCCCCCTTTTTTATTCTTTTTTTTAATGGCTGACTCAGCCTCCTTGGGGGTGGGGCTGGCACAGCATGTGGTGCTGGGATAGAACTGTGGTCCTTGTGGTTGTCTAAGCTTTCCTAAACAGGTGCTTTAGACTGCTGAGCCATCTCCCCAGGCCCAAAACACTGGTTTTAAAGAAAGCACTTTTATCAGAAACATCTTTAATATGCTACAAATGTATTTCACGAAACAAGGCAGGTATAAAATTATTACTTTAAGAGAAAAAGTCTGTTGTTGCCTGGAAACCCCTTCTAACTGAATTCCTCTTGTGCTGGGCTGAGTCAATAATTTTCCAAGTGTCAAAGATGGGGGTGGTCAGTCAGCAGGTGGTGGAGTCCTGGTCTTCATGTTGTTCCTATCTTCCTATAACTACTTATAAATTTTGTAACTTAAGATTCTGTATGGGGTCGGCCAAATAGCTCAGTAGATTAAAGTACCTGCAAGCAAATGCAGGGGCCAAGGGGTTCGATCCTTGGGGCCTGCCTTGCTGGCCCTGCCCCTAGGGCCAGCAGAGAGGGCAACTGAGACTGGGCATTTTGGTGTGCGCCTATAATCCCAGTTCTTGGGAGGTTGTAAGCAGGTGGGTCACTACGAGTCTGATCTAGTAGTGAGACCCTGAACACCCTGTACACCCCTCCCTAAAATATAAAAATAAAATAAAATAAAATTCTGTATGTATGTTGTATCATGAGCTATAAAAATACACAAAATATACCATAATTTAATGGTAGTTTTTTCTTGAGGATATGATTTGGAATAAGTGTGGTTTTCTTTTTTCCCCAAGTTTTCTACAGTAATCAAATATTTCTAGAATCAGAAAAATGTTATTAAAGCTATTTTTCATGAGAAAATATTCAATAGGTAAGAATACACTTTACTGATGTACCTAATAATACATTTTGTAATGATCCAGAAGATGGAAGAAATCCTACTGCATAATGGGAAATAACATTGCTGTGAAGATGCTATTGCCCAGCTATCAGGATACTGGGATACCCTGATCAGACTTGCAAAGGGCCTAACCATACCATGAACATCCCAAGTCACATAACCTTGCAGGTAGAACACATCCTAAGCTGGTTGTATCAGAGATGCTTGTTTTACTGCTCCATCCATATCTGGGCCAGGTGAAGAGGACAGGTATCAGAGCAGTCCTCAGTTCTAGTTTCACTGCAGGAGATAGACTAAGCATAGCTTCCAAGAATAACTGATCTACAGAGGAAATGGTCATACTGATTGATTGGTAACTGAAAGAGTGTCCATGGACACACTAGTTGACGTGGCTGTTGTTTAAATGGTTCTGTAACTGATCATTAGAAGGCAAGAATCAAGAGGAAACCAATGTGTGTTTCTGAATTTCCCAATTTTATACTGGAGTGTCTCGATTTTAAAGAGAAGTCCAAATGGCTTTGTTAAAGACATATAGCAGGGAAGCCAGGTGTGGTGGCTCACGCCTGTAATGCCAACACTCGGGAGGCTGAGGCAGGAGGATTGGTGTGAGTTTGAGACCAGCCTGGGCTACAAAAGTGAGCTCAGGACCAGCCTCAACTGCATAGCAAGACCCTGTCTCAAAAATACAAAAAAAAAAAAAAAAAAAAAGAAGACATATAGCAGGGAGTGTCTAATAGCCTTTCACAAATTCTAGAACCTCTTTCTTCTAGAGAACAGTTCTGGGGACTAACATTTTATGGGCTATATTTTAGGCTGTGGTCCTAATCAAACAAGTGTACTCTTATTAATAACAATAAGGTTGAGTGAGAGGAGAAAGGCTAGTTGTAGGAGGAACTGTTTCTGAGGTGACATTTCTGGAGTGGTCTAGGCTACCCTGTGCTCACTTCTGAGACAACAGCAGCTGAATTTTGGGGAGCAGTTACGTCCATTTAGAGATAAGATGTCCATTGCTATAAGATGTCAAAACCTTAAAGGTAAACACTGACAAAGGGGTAAAGGCACTGTCGGTGTCTTCGCTTGATGCAATGGCTGACCTTCCTAATGAAAAAAAAAAAAAAAAAACAAAAA
>PVJA010041717.1:0-17689 GCA_004027025.1 Myocastor coypus
CTTCAAACTTATCATTCTTTATGGATGAGTAGTATTCCATTGTATAAAAATACCACATTTTTTTAACCATTCTTCAAATGATGGGCATTTTGGTTGTTTCCAAGATTTGGCTATTACAAATTGGGCTGCTATAAACATAGGTGCACAGATATCGCTATGGTATGAAGTTTTCAGTTCTTCTGGGAAAATTCCCAGTAGGAGGATAGCTGGATTGAATGGAACTTCCAATTTTAGTTTTGTAAGGATCCTCCACACTGCTTTCCATAATGGTTGCACCAATCTGCATTCCCACCAGCAGTGGAGAAGGGTTCCTTTTCCCCACAGCCTCTCCAGCATTTGTTGCTGGTTGATTTCTTTATGATAGCCATCCTTACTGGGGTGAGATGGTAAAATGTACTATAGTAAAAACACATTTCTATTTACCTTCCTCCAAAAAATACTGCACTGTACTTCTTGCCTTGAACACACTTGATTTGCTAAGTATTAATAAGAGAAAGGCAGTGTACCAAATGGAATTTCATTTTCATTCCTCTTCCTATAAGTATTCCAAAATGATTCCAGAAAAACACAGCTGTGAGTTTTGCCCATAAAATTATGAATGCAACTGTAAAGAGATTTTTTTTTTGTCAATTACATGTTATCGTCATCTGCCGGAATGTTTTTCCTTCGTGTGTAACACCACAGTGCACATACTCTGCGCAATAAGATTATTCCCAAGTCTCTAGTTAGCTTTTGTTTCTCTTCATTCCTCCTTGATGCTGTACTGAGTAGCTACAGGTGCTGGCATTTGGCATCATCCATCCCCCCCAACCCCATGAAATGCCGAGGCAGCAATAGCCGGCTGCGTCAGCTTGGAACAGCACAACCCCTCGACTCGACTCGCTGTGCGCCACCAGGTGGCTTCAGAATACGTCACTTTCCCATTACTGCTCCTCTCGCCTCCAGGATGTTATATTAAGGATGGAAGAGGATATCTCTCCCTGTTTACCTCCAGGATGTGTCTCACTCCCTTTCTTTGTATGTGGACTCTGAACACATTTGACCGTGACACCAATCTCCCAGGAAACCTATTGTGTTCACAAAAGCTGTCACGTTTTGAGTCAGATCAACGAAAGACTCATTAAGAACATCCAAGAGTCCAGAGGATCCGTGACAATGTCTACCTGATAGTCTGTCTGTGCCTCACGAGGTACCACTTAATAGCCTTATAAACCCAGGTTAAATGAGAAAGGGGATGACAAAACTGAAGTGTCCCGTAAGGCAGAAAAGAGATCACATTTTAGCTCCAGCACTGTGATAGAAAAAGAATACATCTTTCGTTCTTTTTCCCCCACAATTACATTTCTTGAGAGGGACATGAAAATATTTTTGATTTAACACTTTTTTGGGGGGCCAGCTTTATAAAGGCCAAGTCAATGCTCAATCGGAGGTATTTACAACACCCACAAATCTAATCCGAAGTGGATCCTTAAAAGCTCGTATAGATCTAAACGATTTTCTCCCAGATGGTGAATTAATGTAATTCTAGCAGGAAGCAAAGTTGCACAAATACGCAGCAGCACTAAGGACTCACGCAGATTTAATGTCTCTGTACCCACCATGGCACAGATGTGGCGGGTTGTTTCAGTGCTGGCTGTCTTTATTCCTCTGAATAGTACTAAAGGAAGAACGGCCCTGGGGAGCTCAGTACGCGATGATACATTTTGTCACTAATGACTTGTTATACACTGAAGTTTTCTGGGAACTGTTTATAAAAATCATAGCAATCATCTGCTTTTTTTTTTTACAGGGTGCGAAAGGTGACTTAGGTCCTCCTGGTCCACCTGGCCCAAAAGGAGAAAAGGTAAAATATTGACCCCAAAATGTGCCGATCTTTTCTGATGAAAACCCCAGAAGCTTATGCAGCGAACTTCTCGTCCATGCCGTCGACTTGGCAGACATTTTTTTAAATGAACCAAAGGCTTTCAGGCTAAAATCATCTGAACACGGAGAGCCTTTGGCATCACTGAATTGGTTTGAGGAGAGTGAATTTCCTGTCCCTCGTTGCTGTTCGCTTGTGTCTAGAGTTCCCTTTTCTCACCATGCTTGACAGCATGAAGCATCCATTCACTAAAATAGTAAGGATGTCATCGTGCATGGAGTAACTCGGCTGTGAGCTGCCGCTGTGGTGGAGAGGCAGGTGGCTTTGGTAGGGGAGGGGCAATGGCCTAGCTCAGTCTTGGTCTGAATGCTCCGTTTCCGTCCACATTTTCCTATGTGCCATTGCACAGTGGTCTGCTGGGAGAGCCCTTAAAACTTGCTAGGTTCTCCTTTTTAAAAATTGTATTTGTTTATTTATCTATCTATCTATCTATTTATTTATTTATTTATTTATTTATTTATGGCCGGCTCAGCCTGCCCTGGGGGTGGGGCTGGCACAGCATGTGGTGCCAGGGATTGAACCGCGGTTGCTGCAGTTGCCTAAGGTTGCCTAAGCAGGCACTTTAGACCGCTGAGCTACCTTGCCGGCCCTCTAGGTTTTCTTTGACAATAATTTAATATGATATCTTGGCTAAGTTTTTTATAGGCAAGCTACATTTTGAGTTCCAGAACCTCAAGGGTTTCCAGAATTTCACACTCACCAGGCTTTAGGCCTTAAGAAGTGACTCACAAATTTAGAAATGAGTCAGTTGGTTGTTCCAACCTGTATAAGCTATCGCGTTAAATATACCTTCGATGAATGCAGAAGAAACATGAGGAAAAAAGTACAATAAGTGGAAGGAGGGAGGATTATAAAACCTGTTGTGAAAATATAAGCAAATAAAATCCGTTGTGCAGGGGGAAAAAGAAAGAACATCGGGGCCCGGGGGGATAGCTCAGTGGTCTAAAGAGCCTGCTTGGGAAAGCTTGGGTGGCTTCAGGAACTGCGGTTCTATCCCAGGCACCACATGCTGTGCCAGCTCGGCCCTCAGGGAGGGCTGGGCCAGCCATAAAAATGAATGAATAAACAATCGAAGGTTCTGAAACAAGAAAGAAAGAAAAGAAAAGAAAAGAAAAGAAAAGAAAAGAAAAGAAAAGAAAAGAAAAGAAAAGAAAAGAAAAGAAAAGAAAAGAAAAGAAAAGAAAAGAAAAGAACATCGTGCACTGAGCTAAATCTAGTTATGTGGTGTTGAAGATATGGCCCTGATGGGGTCATTTATACCATTGACAGTGTTTTTAAGATGGAATATAGTGAGATACATACATTATCAATAAAAAGAAATCACATGGAATAAAATCTCTAGTTGATCCCAATGTGATCGAATTGTGTATACATGTATGGATACTTTGCACTGTATGTGGTTCTCCTCTCTAATGCCTTTAGAAATTCTTATCTGTCTTCAGTATTAGCCTGTACATTCAAAGTAATCTTACAAGTCTTGTAACTGCTTTAAATTACGCTGGTGTTCATTGACACTCACCTAAACTATACTCTTATGCCTAGGCAGTTATTGGGTCGTTTTTCATCTTGTTGTTCAAAAAATATAATGAATACACAATGATGCATCTTTTATTTTGAGGCAGCTAAATTTGATGAGAAGGGCCAAACAGACAGCTCAGTAAACTAAAGCACCTGCTTAGGCAGAATGCAAGGCCCGCGGTTCGATCCCAGGACCCGTAAGCTGTGCCGGCCCCACCCCGGGGGCATACTAAGACTGGGCATGGAGGCACACACGTGTAATCCCAGGGCTTGGGAGGTTGAAAACAGGATCACTACAAGTCAGATCTGTGTAGTGAGACCCTGTAGACCCTGTACTAAATACATAAAAAAATAATAATAAATGAAATAAATAAATTTGATGAGAAAAGCCCTAAAGATGTTCTCCATAGTAGATCACAGTCTCCCAGAGTCCACACCATATAGCATGGCTGCACAGACTCAAGATATCTCAGTAAACTAGAAGTAAGTGGGTCTCAATGACACAGCGCGTATGCAACAGAGTTTCTAAAGTCACAGATCATAGAAGAAGTGATGGAGAAAATAGAAATTAATGAACCTTATTCATTTTTTAAAAATAGTTTGGATAGTGACAACACAACACCTGGCAATTTGTAGGACCGTGGTTCCGTAAAACCATTTAAAAATACCTCACTGTAGGCAAAGCCTCTTCCAGTTGGGTGGGGTTGGGGGGGAGATAATGCTGACTCAGCAGAGCTTAGGAGCTTAGGCCAGGGCGTGGGAACTGTGTCTTGCAGCTGGGAGGCGTGAAGTGGGGAGATCCACTTATTATTGCTGCTGATCCTCATCCCAACTTTGTCAGAAAAATTATCTGTGACTGTGACACTTCCCAGATGCTCCCTTGGCAAGTGACCATATTTAAAAAGATTTTTTTTTTCTAATTTTGGATCCATAGTCAAAAGAAGAGAAAATAAAATTATTTTAGTTTTTCAAAACAAGTACTGTTATGGCAAAAAGCATAAAGGTACACAGGCAGTTTTTGTATCGCAAGAGCTGAGAGGCACGTAATAAATTTCTCATCGTGTGTAGACTTTTATCAAGACAAGCTTATTATGTCTTTCAAGATTTCTTTACAGATATTGATTCAATTCACTCAGAAACTTATAAATAATGTGAAAAAGGGTAATTTTAATGTTTCTTTCATCTACTTTAGGGAGACATAGGACCTCCAGGGCCACCAGCCTTAACTGTAAGTATTCTGAAAAATAGATTTCAATATATATATGTTATCCTATTTATTATTCGGACTGAATCATGTCTAACCGAGAATTTAATTCAGACTATTGCAAGAATTGGAAATAACATTGTCCCAGAACTTCATATTTTAAAGGTCTGACCATAACAGCTCCTTCACTTGAGCCTATATACGTAGCTACAGTAAAAGTGAATAACCAGCATCAACCCTCTGCAATTTTTCTCTCCCCTTCATATGGCTCATAATAATATCGCTTAAGTGCTTGATTATACATTCTTTTTAAATAAAAATGTACAAAAAGTATAAGTGAGTGCAGACCATTCTACTTAGCATAAAAACTGTAAAATAACAAAGCAATCTGTAATCTTCTGATAGATTAAACCACTACTTACTTAAACTGCTCGTCACATTCCCCACACCTGTCCTGTGATTTACCTGTGTGATTTGCTACTAAAAGTTACAGATGGTGAGATGGTAATATTTCTAAAACAGATTTATGAGAAAGATTGTAATACACACGCTATGAAATGGTTTTCAGCTGAATGGCTTGTCATTTATTAAGCAGTTATTCATAAGTAATGGTTGGGTTTTTGTTTTAGATATGATCCAATTATAGGTCTTCTTCATAGGCCATTAAAAAATGGGAACAAAAACTATTTTAGAGAAAATTTTATGTGAATACTAACCAATTTTTATTGTGTGGGGAATTAAAGAAAAATACTGGAAATTGATTTAGAATGAAGCTTGTTGATTTTACTTAGATAAATGCTGTTTTTTTTTTCAACTACATGGTATGTTCAATCACTTCACCTAGCTTTCTGATTTCTAAGTCATTTTCAACTCATATTTGAAGATCTGTCTTGGATCTGTGTGGAGCATGGTCCCTGAAAAGTAATTTTTTAGGCCAGGGTGATAGCTCAGCAGCTTAAGCACCTACCTGGCAAGCAAAAGGTCCTGAGTTCGATCCCCTGTATCAGAAAAAAAGCTTACCTTATAGATCTGTTGCAGCAGCTGGTTTCTTTATTTCCAGTTATGCCTTTTAGATTTCTCTGCACCATTTGGCTGGGATGTTCAAGCCAAGCTTTATACTTCTCCCAAGACATGGCAGGGCAAAAACACTGTGAAATGCAATGTTCTGTTTCACAAATACAATGTCGGTTATTATTTTTGTATCATCATACTGTTTTCATGCACGCCATTGTTTTCTTTGTTAAGTTAGATAGTCAACCGTTACCTATAAAATAAAGAGGAACTAAAATGAACACCAAGCTGCCATGCACTAAATACTTAATGGACCTTGTAATGCACGTTAATATATTCTTAAATGAAGTAATAGATAACACTCTTCCAAGAAGCCAAAATGATTGACTGTGCTATTTTTGGATTAAAAGAGACAGTGACATATATGAAGAGATGGGTTTAGAATTCAGCCATAGAGATTCTCAAAGCTAGCTGCACATTAAAATTTGCTGCCTGGCTTGAAAATACACCAGAGTTGAGGCTGTATTCTTCTAAGCCACTAGATCCAATGTGGGGCAGGTACATTTGAAAAGCACTCCAGCCAGGTCCAGAATTGTAGCTAGACAGGAGAACCATTGTGACTACAGTGGAGCAAACTTTCTCCCTGTTCTGAAATTCGCTTCACACTGTTGAAGTCCAGCTTTCACTTGAGATGCACTTTAATGCACAGAAATAAAGAAAGCCCTCTATCCAATAGGGAGATGTAGCAGTAAAATTAAATTAAGATCGAAGCCTGCTTGGTTAGAGAGGGGGCTGAGGAATGAACATAACCCAGCCCTGGGAGTATTTCTCCAGTGGAGTCCCAGGTCCCAACACGCCCTGCAGCGCCGCTCCTGGCCTCTCACATCAGCTCTTCTCGATCCTGACTGTGCATCTAAAGAGCTCGGAACAGTCCTATTTCTGGCCCGTAAATCGGAAGTAATGAAGTCAGAATCTCAAGGGATCAAGCAAGCCAGTCACTTTAAGTTTTTCTCCAGCAGTTCTTATGTGCAGCCAAGTCGGAGAGTTCCTGCTCCAAAAGCATGTCTAACCCTTTTCATACAGCTTCTGTTTTCAACTTCAAAAGAAAATTATTGAATTGCTTATTAGAACAGTGTTTGTATCAAAAATCTCAACCTAATTACTATTTTCAAGGGCTTCAGGGAGAGGGCAGGCTGTTCATACTTAATGTTTGCTCTGGCTCCTTATTATTTCATCAGAGGATAGACTTCCTCTTTCACACTTACAAGCTATCAGAAGTCTAATAAAGACATTTTTTTGGAGGATATCAAAATCAAACGCAGGGCCTTGTGCTCACCAGGCAGGTGCTTGTGCCGCTGAGCTATCTCTCCAGCCCAAGATGTTTTCTTGTGTTGGAAACTCTGCTATGTGGAATCCAGGGGCTTCTCCACCAGTGCCCACTGAGCTGCTTGTACAGCCAAGGTGACAGTTCTGAGCACTTTTTGTGACCTCTCAATCATGCATTCCATTTTACCTCACTGTATTTTAGGCTGAAAGTTTAAAGAAATAGAGAAATATTAATTGGACCCAATGGAATCTTGGTTACGGAAGCAAGGGCAATTCCTTTGTGTTGTAGACTTCTGTGGAAGACTGTTTTCTTGCAGTTACCTTGATATCCTGTGAATTACAGCAGTCCCTTGTGTATCATGGAGGTTACATCCTGCACTAAGTGAAAATCACCAAAGAAGCAACATTGCATTTATTTTAGTATTTACATATATTTAAGGCTTTATAAACCCACACTCTTACAAACCTTTCCATTTTAAAAACACTTCCAATGTTTGTAACCATTTCCTAAACTCATAAACTCTACGTAATTTTAACAACAAATGCATACTGTACAGTATGACAAAAATCACACAGTAAGTGAAAAACTTCTATAAATTAGATTAATATAATTGTTCAATCTGAGAAACATTCTGCAAAAGTCGAATCACAGAATAATGAGGGACTCCTATACTATACTTAGGCTGTTTAAACTAAAGAAGTCACAAAGAAAGAAAGCCACTAAAAAATCTCTTCATTAAATGTTGCTTTTGTTATTGGTACTTTGTCTTGTAACGGGTTATATATGATTGAGTCTCAACGTGAGAGATGGTTAAAGACATCAGAGAGGCCAAATGTAAAACGAAGAAGAGAGGGCTGGCCAAGTAGCTTAGCAGATTAAAGTGCCTGTAAATAGGCTCAGAGGCTGGGGATTAGATCCCCTGGCATGCCATGCCTCCACACCCCTCTGCCCCAACCCCAGGGTGCGCTGAGAGGGCAATTGAGACTCTGCATGGTGGCACGCGTCTGTAATCCCAGCACTTGGGAGGCTATAAACAGGCGGATCACTAGGAACCTGTTCTAATAGTGAGACCCTGAACACTGTGTAGACCCTTCCCTAAAAATAAATAAATAAATAAATAATAAATAAATAAATAGTAATAAACTTGAGGAAATGAAAGCAAACTCAGACTAGACTCCTGGAAGCAATTGCATTAGATAAATTCAGTCACAACAGCTCTTGACCTTTGATTTGACTCTTTTCTCACAACCTTTCACTGTTCTTACGGCCGTTGAACTCTTGCTAAGAAAGCCACCTAAAATGATACCATGGCTTATATATGGAGGGTGATCTGAATTTTTGTCATTACTTGAGAGGATTTGATGGCATACAAATCCCGCAGTCAATCAAATGCCAGCAAATCCTTCCGTAGTTCGTCCTCATGAGTCCTAGTCAGAGAAACTAAGAAGTCTAGATGGAAGAAAAAGCTCTGAGGAGAAAAAAAGTGAGAGGACTGGGTGGTGTACCAATGCAGGGAGGGGAAGGAGAATACAAAAGCAAAAATCCATGGCACAAGTGCCTGCCTGGCAAATGCAAGTTTGTGAGTTCGAACCCAGGTCCCACAAAAAAAAAAAAAAAAAAAAAAAAAAAAAAAAAAAAAAAAAAAAAAAAAAAAAAAAAAAAAAAAAAAAAAAAAAAAAAAAAAAAAAAAAAAAAAAAAAAAAAAAAAAAAAAAACTACATATGATTGGCATTTTTTTAGAATTGATCAATATTTGAGTTTCTTCCTGTTTTTTTTAACTAACAATGTGCAGTGTTGTTATGCAAATGTGTGACAATTTTCTAAGTTCTAAGCCTACAAGTGAAGTTAGTGAGAAATTACGCCCCTTTTCAACTTAACAAGATACCATTTCATTGCTCTAAGTAGCTATGACACCTATGAGCACGCTTATGAAAATCACACCGCAACTATTTTTCAACAGCACTTAACATTCTTGGACATTTTAGTTTTTAATACCCTTAGAGTCAACACATAAAACAGAGATAAGGCCTCAGAGTATGACACAGGAAATTTACAAATCAGCGGGGGAAAGAACAGACTTCTCCAGAAATTATACTGTTATTCAGTCCATGAAAAAGCAGCTGGGGAAGCTAAAAATAGGAGGATCACTACAAGTGCAAGCTGTACCAAAATCATAAAAAAAAAAAAAAAATTCAGGACCTTGCACTGGCCAGGAGGCACTTGTGCCACTGAGCTATCTCCCCAGCCCAGTATTCAATATTTTTTAAAGGAGACTGCCAAAAGAATTGATCTATGGTTCTGGTTTTCCATATTAACTCTGCTTACTATGATTCTAGCTAAAATGCTCTAGACAACTACCTGGCTATATTTTTTCCTTTTTTTTTTTTTTTTTTTTTTTTTTTGCTGGACCAGGGTTCGAACTCACAACCTTACACTTGCCAGGCAAGCACTTGTGCCACAGAACTATCTCCCTGGCTCCCCCTAACTGGCTATTGACAACCAAGAATGATCTCATGTTAATAAATGGATACATGGTAACTTTTATAAATTCCAAGTTTAAAATATGGCACGAACTCGTGCTTTCCCAAGTTCTCTGGGTGCCACCGTCTTTGGAGTAGCCATGCTCTTTGTATCACTCTCATCCTGAGTCACAAAACTCAGAGATTAGAGAGGGGTGGGGAGCCGATGGTGTGCATGCTGCAGCGGGCCGCTTCTGTCATCAAAAACTCTAACAGATTCGCCATTGCTGGCTTACAACAATCCCTTCTGAAGAGCTTATGAAGGAATAAAGATCTGTTCTGTAAATTCCTTCAAATAATATGTTCGTACAACTGTATATACAATCAGTATTTTCCACCAAAGTTGTTAGATTCTGGTTGTGTGAAAGCTGAACACGTTGCTTTTTTAATGGTAGAATCTATGACACGGCTTCAGAAACAAGGCGGGGACAGTGACTCAAAGAAGACAGTTGTCTAATACCTCTCCCCCCTCGCTTTCCTCTTCTGGCCTTTGCGTGTCCTGTCAGAAGAAAGACAGGTGGAGGAAGCAAGAACAGTGCTCCTTCATGTAACAGATCCAGTAATTTCAGTTCTCAGGAAAATGACCACGTTTCTCTGCCCCTCCTGCTCTTTGGAGAGTTATTAAATACTTATCCAGATGGCACCAAATGTTTACACAGGAGCCAAAGGTTAAGTCGGTCAACAGCAGAAGTGCCTTAGACACGCTTACCAAATGATACTTAAATGCCAGCTCCTTGGGGCCCAGATTAATTCAGCTTAAGTGAAAATCAGGCCTAGAGAGGGAATAGAGCTTTCGCTCTAAGACACCTACCTTGGTTAGCATAGCAACTGAGGGGAAATCTCATCTAGTCATTTAGAAATCAAATGACCCTCAATTAACAGGTGGCCTTAATGCACAAGAGAGCACACAGTAGCCTTGGGGAGCAGGGGAGTCATGCGGTAGCCCCTTGTCTGTCGGTATGTGGGAGCCTGAAAGACGATTGCTCACCTGGCATTACACTGTTCCTTCCTTCCCTCTCTCTTACCCGCTTATTCTTTGAGTTGAGTATTTTCTGTGTCCTGGAAACTGTCCTAAGGATAGGGACACAGAAATAGAGGGTGTTTTCCGTTGCCTTCATGGGATCTTGTTTAGTTCAAATGATCAATTTGTAACGTTGGCCATTGTAAAGCTGATCATTTGTAATTAGCACATAAAGTAGTCTCCATATGCTTGTACCACTGTAGTTGCGCTGACGCCATGCACAAATGTGCAGCTATTTGAAAGAAAATCATTTCGCTACAATTTTGTGCTGTGATTTATTTATTTTTAAATACACTTGAGTTGTAAGCTGAATTGCTAAAACTCTTAAGGAACTCTAACCCTCTCTCTCTCTCTCTCTCTCTCTCTCTCTCTCTCTCTCTCTGTGGCAAATGTATCTCCAAAGAGCATAAGTTTTCTTTCTGGTCTAACTAGAATAAATAAATATGTTTTGCAGTATATCTCTATAAACAGTATTTATTCATGTACATATTATACTATAGCAATTAACAGGCAATTCATTCTAATATTGTTTTAAAATTTCTCACGTCAAAGTCTGAGATCTATATGGTGCCTAAACTTAACCAATGTTATTCCTTCAGAAGTTGAATAACTTACATTTAATTCATTCTTAACTTTTTCAAGCTAGGGAGGCATTTGAATATTGAGAGTTTTTACATACTTGTGTGGATCAATAAGAAAAAAAGGTAGTTGAAATACTTTTTTAAAAATCTATCTTTTTTATTTGCAGGCAAAGATTTATCTAAGTGAATGAGTTGATGAAAATAGAAGCTGTTTCTATAATATAAAGCTATTTTTATCTACTCTGCTGAAATATGGCGACTTGATGCTTACGGTCTTAGAAAGATTTATGCTTTAGCCTCAGAGAAGATTTATGCCATGGAAAACCCTATAGTCAGTTCATTTGATATAAAGGTGATTTATATATCTTTCATTAGATGGATGGCATGAAAATAGCTCCGCCTGCTCTTGTGTTTATCATTTGCTTGTGTTTCGAAAAACGTTGCAGGTTGGTTTTACCAAATATCTAAATTATTCGTTTGAAACCTCAACAGCAAACTTTCTTTCTTAAAGTTAAATGAGTTAGCAATTTGGGACTTTTATGAAATGGCTATTTTATCTCACCTTAAAATATGAGATAAAGTCACTCTAGAAAAAAAAAAAACTAAAATTTATTTCAAATGTCATTAAGAAAATTATAAAGTGGGCAAATTTGAAAAAAATTTATGCACAACAAAGCATGTATTTTTAGGTCATAAGCCTGCTTTGAAATTAGCTTAAATTCCATTCTATTTGAGGACTTTAAAAATCTCCATAGCAGCTGGGCGTGGTGGCTCACGCCTGTAATCCCAGCACTTGGGAGGCTGAGGCAGGAGGATTGGTGCGAGTTCGAGACCAGCCTGGGCTACAAAAGTGAGCTCAAGGCCAGCCTCAACTGCATAGCGAGACCCTGTCTCAAAAAGACAAAAAAAAAATCTCCATAGCAGATTGTTACATTAATATAAAGTAGAAATTAAAAATGATTCCTCTCTAGAACTAATCAGAATTCTATTCATTCCTGTAATTATACTCTTCATCTTTTTCTTAATATATTTAGTGGAGGGTCTACAGGGTCTCACTACACAGATTAGACTCATAGTGATCCTCCTGTTTTCAGCGTCCCAAGTGCTAGCATTATAGGTGCGTGCCACCATACCCAATCTCAGTCAGTCTCAGTGTGCCCCGGGGGGCGGGGCTGGCACAGCACACCAGGGGATCAAACCCCAGTCCCTGCACTTGCCTAAGCAGGCTTTTTAGCTCACTGAGCTATCCAGCCGGCCGTATGCCCCTCATCTTAACAAACCAAACCCGTGCAATACACTTTAGGAGTCTGACTGACCCTGCAGCTATACTGAATGTGGTGAGCCTGACCTTGTTTCTTGACTTCGCCATGTCTAGGTTTCATTATCCATGAATTAGGATGATGACATTGTCAACTGCATAGTGTTGTAGTGATGATTAAATACATTAAAAGTACGAAGATTTTAGAACTATGCTTAGTCTTCTGTAAGCGCTAACCCTTGTCTATGGTTGTTACTGCATAAATGCCATTGTCAGTAACAAAAGTATCTGCAGGGATGATTGTGAAGCCTTTCTGAAGGAGTTACTGGAAATGTTAAAAGGGAACTTTTTCAAGAGAGTTTTTACGGAATTGTGGTGTTTTTATGGGTAAAATTCTTTCACTTTAAGAAAGCTACCAAATGTAAGATGAATTCTGGAATTCTAGCTGTCGGTTTTTCTACATCCATGTAGCCTTCCTGGAGACAGGAACATTGCTCACCTTATTTACACCTGCATCCCCCAGAGAGTAGTAGGATCTGATACAGTCCAGCTACATGATAAATGCGCCTTCTGCAGAGGTAGAAGAAACAAGTACTTCTCACCGGCAAACACACCATTAGAGCAAGATATCATCAAACCTTTCAGTGAAAGTAACCACAGAAAAATATGAGACCACTGACTTCACCACCACAATAAGAACCAGATCCTCTCTTTGGAGCTACCAATGTTAATCAACTTAGGACTGACAGTCACTTTTGTATTGACAATTTCCAGCAATGACCATCCTGACGTCACTTCCTATCCCCCCTTGATCAGGTTTGATTGACCTGAAAGTCTTATTGCTTGTGAGAAATCAAAATCATTTCCTTGATTAAAACATTCTATCCCCTGTTCAACATTCTGCAGATATCTTAAGGCTTAATATTGTTTAAACAAGTTCAAACCACTGATAAAGTCATTTTTTGAGATTAAAGATAAAAGAAACACCACACACAAGGAAGGCCAACAGATTCTATCACCAAAAGCGCAGCTGTTTTTCGTTTAGTTGATTTTACCTGAAGCAGATTGCTTGCTAACATTTAGTCCAAACAAAACATTTTGTCATTCTTCATTTATTTTAGAGAGAATAAAAAGAAAATCTAAAAAACACTAAGACTGACACAGAACCTCCAAACAAGGCTACAGGGAATCAACAACCTTTGCCACAGTGCATGTAAACATTTTAAAGGTCATTTCCAAGTGGTTTTTGTTGTTGTTGTTGTTGTTGTTGTTGTTGTTGTTCTTTGTTTTTTGTTTTTAAAAAGCATTTTCTTGCCCAGGAATTTCAATTTGATTAATTATCTACTTATCTACCACCTAATGTCTCTCCTTTTCATATATTTTTCTTCAAAGCTCCTATATTTCATCACATAATTTTAAAAGAACAGAGAGAATAGAAGGAATAGTTTAAAGAAGCCTAGCAGATTGCCACTCTATAGACGCAATTATCAGAACCCGTTAAATGTACAAGACTTGAGGCTACTGAAAAGACAGTGGCGTTGTCTGCCTCATGCATCCTGCTCCATGAGGCCTGGCAGAAGACCACAACTTCTGAGCTGGAGGCAAAAGTAGGGGTGCTCAGGACAGCCAGCACATGTGCTCCCTGATTGCACCGTTCTTCATGCCCCCAAGTTCCAGAAGCAGTTACGGAGCTTTTGTACGGGCCATGCGTTTGTGTCACAGATGAACAATTCACTTGCCTTTGTACCTCGAGGAAGATGGTACCTACTTTATCACTTTAAAGAGGAAGCAAATCTACCCTTGACTTTGCTATATCTTTATCTTTAAGACACATTTTAGGGCTGAGAGCATAGCCTAATGGTGCAAGCTCTTGGCAACAGTGTGAGAATCTAGATTCAATTCCCAGTATGGCAAAACAGAAATTAGACATTCAGAAACAAAAAGGCAGTTGCTACCTCCTGCACCAGACACACAGAAAGAGAAAAGCAGGCAGAAGCCCTGATGTTTCCCCACTCAGTCTCTCCTGTGAGAATGCCACTCCATCAGTGGTTCTGCTTAATCTTACCAGCAGAGGTTAGAACCAAAATTATTCAGCTTATCTCAGATATAGCATGATTCAGTTCACCAACGCTCTTATTCACAATTTCATTTGCTAACAGAGGCTTTCAGCAGAATTTTGCTTCCATCCGTGAACTCCATGCAGGATGAGGAGCGTGGCTGTGCCGCCCTTTTGCATGAGTATGGCCATCTTCCCAGAATCGTGGAGCCAATTAGGTTCATGAACTAAGGCACCGCTGTACCGTGTAATGGAAACTATCATTAGCAGGACTGATCGGGTAGTTAAGGACAGCCTGTGCTACTGCTCCTTGTCTCCCAGGATTCCAGGCTCAGCCAACTGTACAAATCCCATAAATTATCTTCCCTTCTCACGGAAAACCAGAAAGATCTCTCCTTACCCTTCTGTACTGATCTTTCTCCTTGACTAAGTCACTAATCAGGGACCATCAAGACGAAGGCCAGAGTTTCCTCAGAGATTCACTCTGCTCCCATTGTTGACCTTTACCCACTTACACCCACTGCATAAATGCTATGTTAAACTAATTTGTTATCTATTTTCCAGGACCATGTTAAGACAATCACAGCATTCAGGAGGACGAACAGCGTTAGGTTTTAATCTTCCAGGTCTTTTTTTGCCTCAGTCTCTTTTTGAGGAATTAAAACAAAACAAAGTAGAACATAGAAGGAGACTCCTCAGTCACAGATAAACAGAAATACAAGAGACAGAAAAATGTAGCCAACAGCCAGTTCTTACGCTTTCCATTTCTTTTTCTTTTCTAAAACACAAAAATAGCAAATAGTTGCTCTTTTATTTGCTATATCACCATTCTTCTGGCTCATTTGTCTTCTTTTCAACTCTAAACCTTGAGTGCGTTTCTTATGACTCTTTTGCTGTTCTTATTTTGCTTTAGATGATGGCATTAATTAGCTATTTTGTGTCCTACAGGGTGTCATGCAAAATAGCTTAATGTCTTAATAGAAGAGATGCTGGAAAGTTTAGTATCTTCAATTATCAAAACTGCCAGAGTCGTTCTGTTTCTTAAATCTGACAGTACTGACATGAAGTCTCATTCACAAGCTAAAATGAAGCATAGTTGGTTATATCTTCTGACCAACAGCGTTCTTTTGAAGCAGAAGTAAAACAGAATTCTAGCATGAGATATGTTTAGGTAATTCATTTTCTTGTCTATAAAAAGGACCGATTTTGTTTCTTAGAGTTGCTAAAATTAGAGACCATGTATGAAAATCGACGGATGGAATTCCTGGCCCATGACCAAATAGTCAATAAATGCCAATTCTTTATGTTCTTAAATTTTTATTATGAATGTGGGGAGGTCTTCAAAAGATTCGTTAAAATGGTGATGAAATTTTATACAGTCTCCTACTGTTTGGTTCTGAGCAGTTATGAGACTCTTTCTAAGTTGCCTGAATTATTCTTTCCTTCTCTGGTGTTTGCTTGTTACAGCTCTTTGAAGTATTTGAGAATACATTGATTCTCAAGTTATCTTAATTTATTCACTGGGTACACTAGCTACCTCTTTCCAGAAGCTTAAAAATAATGTTCTAATTACTTCATTTCATCGAAATTTTAAGAACACACTAATTATAATTTACTTTTATACCAATTTTCTAATGTTTGGTAAGTAGATTTAAAAGGGGGCAGTTTGTTCCTGGCTTTGATAGCTTCACAATCTGATTATTGAGAGAGCATGACCAAGCCATAGAGCCAAAGCTAATTAACTAATAAGGGACACCAGAATGTGCCCAAGGTCTCCGTGACACGGCATGACCAACCTCCTTAGTGCTGTTGTCCCGTGGGGGAGTTGTACTGACCCAGCCTTAACCTACTCAGTCTGCAAAACAGATGTAATTGTAGCTTGATATTTTAATGCTGTTTCTAGAAGGTTTTACTCACAGAAGCCCAGTATTCATCCGTACATTGATTTGTCCACTCCACTGCTGTGCCATTTCCATAGAAACAAGATTATCTTTCAGCTAGGCACAAGTGTCTCTTATGTTTTCAAGGATGAATCCAGTTTTGGTTAATGTAAAAACCGCTAATGTGAGGCTGAGGCGATAGCTCAGTGGTCTAAGCACATGCTTGGCAAGTGGGGGACCCAGGTCTGGTTCTGGGAGCCATATACCTACTGGCCCCGGAAGTCCGGGCATGCCATACGGGCCACTGAAATTAGGCATGGTGATACACACCTGTAATCCCAGTCCTGGGAAGGCTGAGACAGGAGGATCAGTATGACTCTGAGTTATGTGGTAAGACACTCTACCGAAAAAATAAATAAATAAAAGATTTTTTTAAAAACAAAAACCCTACTAGCCCACATTTATCCTACTTCACACTCACAAAAGAAAAATAAATAATGCAGCTACCTCTTTCATTACTCAGTACACAAATTATAAAAAAAAAAAATCACTCTCCAGTTCATTTTTCATTAAGAAAGACTTTCCGCTGATTTTGTGAATTAAGAATAAACTACTTGATATTTAGAAAACCACTGTGGCACTTTTCTGAATGCATACAGCATTGACAAAATTTAGTCAATCTCTAGTCAGCCTTTTTGCTTTGCTGGTTTTGTCACCAGAAAATACAAATTGAGTCTAATGACAAGTTGGTGATTACAAATATATTATCTTCATAATAGTAGGCATTCCGTATAATACATATTAATAACAAACTACTGTAGCGCAAGAACAGCTTGGCTAACAGTAATGGCCGCTGACTTCTACATGCTTTAGGATAAGTTGCCAGGTTGAAACTTAGGGCCATTCATTACTATTTCACTGGTAAATCTGAATCTGAATGCAATACAAAAAGTTTGAAGATCAGCTTATTTTCCTCGTTTTATATAGTGCTTTCATAAAACTTGAATACTTGCAAATCAATGTATTTGCAAGGTTAAAAAATCAAGCAGTAGGGAAAAATCAAAGAGTAGTGTAAAAAAAACTCACTAAAATATCATTTCGATAAATGCATAGGGAAATCTGTGTCACACTCAGAATAACAAAGTTGGATTCCTCATGCCCATGGTGCCAATAAAAATGGCGAATGGATCCACATTTTATTTTTTTTTCAATTCTTTTATTGTTTAAATTTAACAATGGTTATATTACATATTTTCATCATTGGATCAGTTTAGATTAATACATATAGGTATATAAGATTGATCAAACAACTAAACATTAACCTTTCTAAATCCACATTACTTTTTTTTTTTTCTTTTCCCCCTTTTTTTCTTTGAAAGTTGACATATTGCAT
>PVJA010041718.1:0-17727 GCA_004027025.1 Myocastor coypus
CAAGGTGGTTCTTCTACAGAGGTTCCTGACTCTTGTGTTGGGGCTCTGGCTGCTAGCTTTTGTGAATCCTGGCGGATGTGGTCTGTAGGTGGAGGTGGAGCTTTGGGATTGAGTAGTCCTGGTAGGCTCGTGGACCAGATCGGTTACCAAACGGGCTATTTGATGGGTTCGGTGCTGGAGCTTGGGCTGGAGGGGTTCAGAACAAAAAAAAGGGGGGGGCGGGGAAAGGGAAGGCAGGCCAAGGATCCTGACCCAGCCGGTGCACGGGCTCAGCTCCCAGAGGTGAGGTTTGGGTCTGGCTGGAACAGGAAGTTAGTCGCGGGAACGCAGAGGCGGGGCAGAGGGGCGCAGGGAGCTTACCCGCGGCGGGTGCGCAGGCTCAGCTCCCAGGGGTGCGGTTTGGGTCTGGCTGGAACAGGAAGTTAGTCGCCGGAACGCAGAGGCGGGGCAGAGTGGCGCAGGGAGCTTATCCGCGGTGGGTGCGCAGGCTCAGTTCCCAGCGGTGCCTCAGAGCTCTTGAGAACAAAGATATGACTGCACTGATATAAAAGAAATTGATATTAACTAAAAAACCAACCTTTTTAAAAACCAGAGGAATTTTATCCTGTACTATACAACCTGAGCACAGACCTGCGTGTCAGTACGAGCTAGATTTTCTGGAGACTGGAGCCAGTATGTGCTGTCTCATTTCGTCCTCACTGCCCTTCTGATTTCAAGATGTGGTCCTTTGTTTTATGCTGAGAGACTAACTGGTTGGGTGAGTCTTCAAGGTCATGTAGTTGTGGAGTGGAAGAGCTAGATTTGAACCTCTTTGTTTGGCCTATACCACTATGCTGTAGGCTCCAGCAGACTGCTGTGGGATTCAGGTGCTTAAGTAATTGACAAAAGTGAAACTGCAACATTGCGTATTACACAATTTTTAATGAAGTGAATTAATTTTATTTTGAAAGCAGAATATTTATAGTCCTTTCATAATTGTCTTAATGCAGTTTATTGTTTTTGTCCAACCCTATCTTTTATGTGTCATTTTGATCATGCTAAATGTTTTTCCCTAAGCAAAATCCTTATTATGAGTGTAACTTTTTCTATTGCTCACAAAGATTCAGGAGATCTTCCTTTGGGCTAAAGCAAAATTTTATATTCATGCATATAGAATACCAGAGTGAGAGGGTCTGAGTCCCTACCACTCTAGCTGCTTTTTCTTGTATAATCCCTATTTATTTCTGTTGCCATCCAGAGTTTTTTGTTTTTTTTTTTTTGTTAAATGAGAACTCCTGCTTATGGCGTGTAACCTAATTGAGATAGTTAAAGGAAGGTGTGCTGCTGCCGTGATTGGCTCACCTGAGTATTTTGAGGGTTGTTTTGAGCCAGGTGAGGTCCGGTATCACTCACATGAAATAGAGTTTTACACATAGACCAGGCGTAGGAGTGTCAGGAGGGGAGGCCTCTGTTACGAGCAGCCATGTGTTGCCACATGAGACTGGGAGGGAGAGGGCACAGAGCGGGTAACGATGACTTCGGAGTGGATCCTGCTGAGTTAGCTTGCTCAAGATCACTGAAGGAAAAACCTAGTAGGAGATCAGGTGTAGTGCTTGGACAGGTTCAGTAGTGTTCACCTTATTCTTCTGCCTTCTGAAAACTGCTCCCCATCTTAGTATGGTACTCCTTAGTTGCTCATACTGGAAGCCTCCCCTCCAGACGTTCCTGTGTTGTATGTTTTGGGTCGGTGCTGAAAAAAACGACAAGAAGGCCCAATGAAGGTAGCTTAGAGGACACACTGAGATTTGTCTCTTAGTGAGTAAAGCACCCCAAAAGCAACTCAGCTTTATTACAGGCTAGTGAATGTGATCTCGTGCATAATCAATCAGTTTAGTAAAGGAGGACCATGTGCATGTCATGAATGTGACCAGATCTCTATTGACCTCCACCTTTTCCTTATTACTAGTTTCATACAGATGCTAACCATCAACATTCCAAGCAAGGGAGAAAGCAATCAACAAAGAGCCCACAGGTGAAGCTGCTATCATCACCTGGAGTCCCAGTTTTCTGGGATTCTCCTATCCTAACTTTCAGGAATTTTCGGTCACAGACCACAGCTGTCCCTGGGCTTTGTTCATTGCATTCCGTTTCTTGAAATGCTGATTAGGCAACTTCCCTGCATCTAGTTTATGTCTAAAAATCTCCCTCACATGGCTTTCCAGCTTCTGTCCCCACCAGCCCTTACCCTAGTGGTGATCCTCTCAATTGACAGCTCCTCATTCTTGTCCAGACTTTCCTCCAGACTTTACTCTCAGAGTAAACTTTGAAAAAGACAAAGTTATTCTTATTATCACTCTCCCTGCTTACCGGTGACTGTTACGGGTTAAGCTGGAGAATCGCAAGTGTAGGCCTCATCCTGTCTCCTACTTCACCTCCCATTCTTCTCTGTTCAGGGCTCGGGCAGTGCTAGATCTTTCCTGTGAAATCCAGTGAGGACCCTCCCTCTGACCCTAAACTTCCACATATACTGCTCACTATGTCTGGATGATCTTTTGCCCCACTTGGCTCACAATAACCTCTTCTCCCTAGCTAGCTTTTTAAATTTCTTATATTACTTTACCAGTTCCTCCTTTCTTCAGTCTCTTGATTTTGGAGCTCTCTGGACTCAGCCCTTAGATCTATGTTTTCTTTACTCACATTCCTTTATCTGATCCAGCTTCATAATTTTAAGTAGCATCCATATATTGATAACTCAGATTTATTATGTTACCTGAATTTCAGATTCTTTCTATCCAGCTGCCTACTGGAATGTCTATTAAGCATTTTAGACAGTGCCAGAATTGGGGGAGGGGGAAGTCTATTGATTGGTTTTTGTAAAATTTTCAAGAAAAAGTATTTTTGGTGGTGGCTGGGAATTTACTCATGATCTTACATGTGCTGTGTAACTGTTCTGCCATTGAACTATATCCCTAGAACCCATTAGTTTTTTGTGGGAGGGGAGTAGTCTGTCTTTATACAAACCAGCATCTTCTATAGGTATACTATTTAATTAAAAAAAAAACTAATATAATTTTAGAATAATATGTGCTTAATATCTTGTCTTTCTAAAGCTCTTAGGTTACCTTAAATTATTTGTAATAGATTTTTATTTTTGTAACTTTTCTTCAGTCTTCAGAGTCTGATTACTTTGTAAAAATTGCCATTGCTTATTCATTGTTTGTTGTTTTGGGTTTATTTCCTAATTTCTGAGCAACAAAATATCTGGTCCTGTTACCTCTTACCAGCAGATAGTGTTTGGGTGATAGGACCCACTTTCTCCACCCTTGATACTTTGCCCACTGGTGGAACCTAAGTGCCTGGTGGGGACAGGGTGAGGGGTAAGTGTACATGCATCTGTGATTCTGGAGCCTTGAAAGCCTTAATAGTGAGAAATTTGAAATCAGCTCTTTTCTTGCCTGTTGCCCTCATTTCTTGGCCAAGCAGACCACTAAGAATTATTAGTAATTTGTTTCTTGTCTATTTGATTAAGAATTCCAACAAGGAAAGATTTCCGTCTCCTTTAACACTGCTTGGTTCTGCAGACCAAATGTAATGCTTTATTTATGGTGGACATAGACCACATTTGACCTGGATTGAATGAAATGGAATTGTTGCTCAGAAGTGACAGAACTGGGATTAGACTCAGTCAAGCAAGTATCAGCCAGCCATCCTTTTCTCCTCTGCATTGCGATAGCACAAGCTCCAATATTTTCATTTCACTTAAGGAAAAGTACATTTAAACCCGTTTTTGAGTGTGTGAATTTTGTAATGGGTTTCTGATGAGGTTTATACAGGATTTCTGTTGAGATCTTTTGTGTAGCAATTTCACAGTTGATTGCATAGGTTTAATATAAAGAAACCTTGCCTTCTTTCCATGTATCCATTTTTGTTACTTTTCTACTTATGATAGAAGAACAGCCAAGTAACACTGTGATAGGTGATAGGTAATAAGGGGCAGAATGACTCTGGAGCTTGTATTTGATCTGTGCATATATAACTCAACAGCTTTCAGTTAATCATGGCATTACTTCAGCTCAGGTTTGGTTACCTGTAACAGAAAATGTGCCTCAGTGTTGAGGTTTATTTTTTAACTAGTTTGGGAAAGTGGAGCCAGCTAGATCAGGTTTCACAGAAGCTATGTTGGTGTCAGGTTTTGTTTTCTCTTAGGAGTGGCTCACCTTCCCAGGTATTTCAGCTCCAAAAAGCCTGCTCCTGTATGACACTGACTTTGGTTGTAGGAACACTTTGAGTTGTTGTACACATGACTTTTGCCCATACACTGTTGGCCTGTGCAGAATCATACATAGTTACACCTCATTGCAAGGGAGGATTTTACATCTTTCAGTTAGAAATTGTGGTCCTGTGGCCAGCATCCAAGGGCTAACCTAACTCATAGGGAAGCTATTACTGGAAACATAGGAAAGAATAGTCATCAGGGTTGGGGCTGAGGTCTGCTGGTCATTATTGTCTCACTAGGTATTAGATGGATGTGTGCTTCATTTCAGTTTCCCTCAGTTCACAAAAAATATTTTCTTAGCTAAGGGTTAGCATTCAATAATGTATTTTAAGAACACTATTTAAAAAACAAAAAGGATAGCCGGGTGTGGTGGCGCACGCCTGTAATCCCAGCACTCGGGAGGCTGAGGCAGGAGGATTGGTGCGAGTTCAAGACCAGCCTGGGCTACAAAAGTGAGCTCAAGGCCAGCCTGAACTGCATAGTGAGACCCTGTCTCAAAAAGACAAAAACAAAACAAAACAAAAAACAAAAAACAAAACAAACAAACAAACAAACAAAAAAAACAGAAAGGAAAACAAAGCAAACTGATTTATAAAATAAGAGAAAATAGTTGAGAATATTTCTGTAAGGTACTTATTTCCAGAATCTATAAAGAAGTTTTAATAGTAATGAAAGTATATGAATTTAAGTAGGCAGAAGATATGAATTAAATAATTCTGCAAAGAAAAGTGAATAAACATATGAAAAGAAATATATGAAAAATGACTAACGTCTTAACCGTTAGGTAGATGCAGATTAAAATAGTTATAAGATGCCATTTCATACTTATAGCAAGATGCCTGTAAAAAATCAGACATTAGCAGGTTTTGGCAAAGATGTGGAAACATTGGAACTCTTAAACATGGAGGGTGGAAATTTAAAATGGCATATTGCTTCACAAAGTAGTTTGGCAGTTTTTCAAAAAAGTTAAATATAACACAGCCATCTGATTCAGAAATTTTGCTATTAGGTATATATTTGGGAAGCAAAAGCATGTCTATGCCAAAACATATATGTGAATATTCATAGATGCATTATTTATAATAGCCAGAATGTAGAAACAATTTGAATTTCATTGATGATGGTTTAGTAAAATATAATGTATCTATATAATGAAAAATGATGCAGCAGGAAGAACTGTTGGACCTACAGTATGAATGAATCCTAAAAACAGCGAAAGAAGCAAAAAGCCATTCACTAGACCACATATTAGAGTATTCTCTTTATACAGATTATTTATGATAGTCATATTAAACCTGTGTCTGGGGGTTTGGAGGGAAATGGAAAACACTAGCTAATGATAATGGGTTTTTTCCCCTTGGATGGTAACAAAGGTTTCAGATTAGTTTTGGTGGTGGTTATACAAGTTTGTGTATATATGATAAGCTGATGAATTATATAACTTAAATAAGTTGATTTTATGATGTGGATTGCACTTCCGAGATTTTTGCCAAATAGAATACAGGTGCAAGTAAAGAAATACCACAATAAGACAAAATAAGGGTCCTAATGACTCTAAATGTTGTCTTGGTTTAGGCTGGAGAAATAGTATTATGCGTAGTTGCTTTGCCTGCGGTGAGGTGATCTGCTACAGGTGTCACGTCTTCCCTGGAGGATGGTGCACCCCCTTCCTTTGCTTCAGCAGCATGGATTAGGAGCACGCCCCTTGCTGCACGGCCATGCCTGCCACTTGCCACTTTGTGCTGTTATCCCCACACATTAGCTTGATAGATACAATTGTCATTCTGTGAAGTTCTTCCACACTTCACGTTCAGGCAGAGCTTAAACAAAATGCTTCTTATTTTTCTCGTTAATTTGACATTTCAAATCCTATCTTTCAATTGGTTTTTGCTTTCCTAGCAGATCACTCTTGAAAGGAGGGCAACATACCTCTTTCATAATTTATCTATACATATGTGCAAGATGACAGCGAGGGGGAGAAAGGTTGCTAAGTATTAGGTGTTGGAAAAAACCCAGTGTTTCTATTTAGCATTTATTTACATGATACTGTACTCTCTCTCACATGAAGAGTAAGTTAAGAGCACATTGCTTCCAGAGTCTGTGCAATGGGACCAAATGAGTGGAATGTTTATGTAATATGCCAAGTGGAGGAATGTTTATTAAGTATGTTACAGTACCTCTCATCTAGGCAACTGAATAATTGCTGACTGGGTTTGGTACTCAGGATATAAGAAGAAATCAGAAGCCAAAAAGCTTAGAACTCATAGAGCAGGAGGGTTTGCAAACAAGTAATAATTTTTTGGTATAAGGTGCTGTGCAAGCACAGAAGCAAGAGGGGATGGAGCTGGCTAGAAAAGCGTAATGGAGTGATTTTTTAAAAATGTATTTAGTATAGGGTCTCACTACATAGATCAGACTGCTACTGATCCTTCTGTTTTCAGTCTTCCAAGTGCTGGGATTACAGATATGCAATACCATGCCTAGGCTCAGCAGCATGATACTCCGGGGATCAAATCCTAGTCACTATACCTGGAGACATTTTAACCTTCTTAGTTGTATGTGTCTGTGGCATGAGGGTGGGACCAGAAGAGGGTTGGCCTTTGCTAGTGGGCAGAGATCAGCTGTGCTGCTGAACAGTCTATAGTATCCAGGTGTCCTCTAGTCCAAAGTTTAGTAGTGGCATTTGATAAAACAGACTTTGACCAATATTCCTTAAATGTAAGTATGCATATGAGGTATCTTATGCAATAACAGAATGTATACTAATAAACACATGCAATAGACGAGCTCTGTGTAGCCTTGTCCATTCTGGAGTGATGGGTATTTCAAGAGATTAGGACTTCAGTGTAGAAAGCCAGGGACCTTGCCTGGCAAGTGCTAGGCCCTGAGTTTGATTACAAGTACTAAAAAAAAAAAAAAAAAAAAAAGTTTAGCATAGAAAAAAATAGGAAAGGCAGTTATTTTCAAAGAATTTAAATAAACTTGGTAAAACATGGACTAGATAGCATTACAAAAAAACCTCCCAAGCTCCCTGTCCAATATTATCTTTAGATAATGTAAACCCTTATAACTGCATTTTCTTTCTTTGTGTCTTCTTTTTAATATGTGTATTTAGTACAAGGTTATGCAGCTCAGAATTGTAGTGATCCTCCTGTCTCAACCTCCTTAGCACTGGGATTATAGGTATGCTCTACCACACTGGATTTTAGTGGCTCAGAGCAGGTGTGTGTGTGGGGGGAAGGTCATGTTGTACAGGGATCACACTGGTTCATGCACTTCCCTAAGCAGACACTTAGTTCCCTGACCTATTTCACTGGCCCTAGCCCTTGTATTTCTTGAACATGCCTTTCCATGTATTTAGATCTTTAATTTCTCTCAGTAATGTTTCATACTTTTTGGTGTAGATGTGATGGGCATCACTATACCTTTCCTTGTTTTATGCTAGATGTTTGTTGAACATTTCATTTTCCACTGTTAGTTTACAGGAATGTAGTTGGTTTTTGTATCCTGTAATATGGATAAGTTCACTAACTAGTTTAGGTAGTAGGTTTAAATTTTTTAATGTATACAATGGTATATGTGAATAAAGGCAGATTTATTCTTTCTTTGCAATTTGCATGCCTAAGAGCTCCAATAGAAAGTTGAATAGTAGTGGTGATACTGGGTGTCTTGCCTCATTCTTGATGTTAGGAGAAAAGCATTCACTATTTTACCTTAAAATGTGACATTGAAAGTTGTTTGTAGATTTCTTTTCAATATCAAGTAGGTTTTGTTTACTTTCAGTTCAAATTGGTAGTATGTTTGAATTTTGATGTAATATTTTCAGCAAATATAAATATATTATTTTCATTAATTTATTGATGTAGTCAGTGGGATCTAGTTTTCTAAGTTGCTCCAACCTCATTTCCCTGAGATAAACTCTACTTTGTTAAGATGTATTCACTTTTTATATATCACCTCATGCACTTTGCTAATGTCTGCTTAAGCTGTTTTTTAAAACAAATTATTGTGATGACATGGTCCTTTAAAAAAAAAAAAATCTGTTTCAGGCCAGAGAGATAGCTTAGTGGTCTAAGTGCTTGCCTGGCAAATACAAGGAATGAGGTTCCGTACCTGGTACCACATGCGGTACTGGCTCCACGCCATGTTGGCCACTGAAACTGAACATGATGACACGCACTTGCAAATCCAGTGCTGGGAAGGCTGAGACAGGAGGATCACTATGAGTCCAAGCTGCATAGCAAGACCCTATACCAAATAGAAAAATAAAGCTCTTTTTAAAAAATCTGTCTTATTTTGGTATCAGAGCTATAATGCCTTTGGAAAAGAATCGGGAATTTTCCTTTCCTTTCTCCTCTGATTTTTGAAGAAGTTTAAGATTGTTATTATTTCTTTCTTCAGTATTTGAGGTACTTCTGAAACCATATTGAATCTGGAGGGATTTCTTTTGGGCAGGAAATTGAAAAATTACAGTATTTAGTGGGTATAAAGGATCTTCAAATTTTCTATTGTGCATGTTATGGTAAATTGGTTTTAAAGGATTTATGTTCTGTAAATTGTTGACTTCATTTGCATAACTTCTTCATGCTATCTACTTTCTTTCAATATCCATAGGATCTGAACTGTTACTCTGTCTCAGTTACTCTTCTCTCATTGCTAGGACAGATACCTGACCCTGAAAATGAGGGAAGGGAAGATTTATTTAGCTCATAGTTATGGGAGATTGCAGTTCACATTCAGCTGGTTCCAAGGCAGAGTGCAAGATAGCAATCTTTCATGGTGGCGACAAAGAACAAGAGCAGAGTGAGGAGTAGTAGCAGCAGCAGTGGCAACAGAGAGAGGAAGTCTGTCTCTCTGTCTCTCTTATGTTACATTTAGACGGTCTGCCCTAAGGCTGAATGTAGTACTTGCACTCATAATCCCAGCAGTGCTAAGTCCCATAATCCCAGTGAATCATGAGTTGGTCTCAAACTCTCGAAGTGCCTGCCCCACGACTTCATGAGGCTTTGGGGGAACAACTAAACACAACTATAACTGTCTCTTTTTAATTCTGTACATTTCTTTAAATAAGTCTTGATCTTGAGGCTCGTCAGCTTTTTTTAAATAATATTTTTTATTTATTATCTTTTTTTCTTGTTTCAGAACCTTTGTTTGTTTTTTCACTCATTTTTTATGGCCGGCTCAGCCTGCCCTGAGGGCAGGGCTGGCGAAGCATGTGGTGCCAGGGATCGAACCACGGTCCCTGAAGCTGCCCAAGTTTCCCCAAACACTTTAGATCACTGAGCCATCCCACTGGGCCCCTCGTCAGCTTTTTCGCCCTTTTTTTTTTTTTTTTTTTTTTTTTTTTTTTTTTTTTTTTTTTTTTTTTTGTGTGTTAGTACATGATTACAGTGTGTGTTAATAGTCATCTTAGGAGGGCTGGGGTTATAGTTCAGTGGCACAGAAAATGCTCATTTTAGGGAGTAGATATTTAACATATCTTTTTTTCTTTTTTAAAAGAATTTCCCTTCCCCTGACACAGGGTCCTTTCCTATCCATGACATAGGATGGTTGCATTCACGTAGGCAGTTGGCACATGTACACAACAGCTTTCTCACTTGCCCTTCCCCCTGCCCCATTTTCCACTCTGGGTTCCCTTCCCATTTGCAAATGATTTATTTCCCCCTTTCCTTTTATCTCTCTTTTATTTTTGCTCTTTATTTATACTTTGATTTTTCACATGAGAGAAACCTGATGATATTCTAGCTTACCTGTCTGATTTATTTCATTTAACATGTTATCAAGTTGTATCCATTTTCTACAAATGACACAGATTTATCCTTTGCTACTCCTGGGTAGTATTCCATTACACATAATACTGTAGTTTTTTTTTTTTTTTTATCCATTCAGCTGTGGATAGACATAGAGGCTCCTCCCAGGATTTAGGTATTACAAATTGTACTGCTATAAACATGGGCCTGTGTGTATCACTGTAATATAAAGTCTTCAAGTCTTTTAGAGAGATACCCGATTGGGGAGTAGCTGGGGATGACAGAATTGTTATGCTTGGTTGGGTGAGGCATCTCGATTCAGATTTCTATGGTTATACCAGTTTATACTCCCAGCAACAATGCAAAAGGGTTCCTTTTTTTCTGTGGCCTCCCCAGAGATCAAACCGTGGTCCCTGTGGTTCCCTAAACTTGCCTAAGCGGGCGCTTTAGACTGTTGAGCCATCTCGCTGGCTCCTCCCCAGAATTTTCATTTGATTTCTTAAGCCACTCTTTCTGGAGTGAGTTCTCGGTGTTGTTTTATTTGCATTTCTTGAATAGTCAGCAAGGTTGAACATCTTTTATGTACAGTGGTAACTGGGTTCATGTATTTAATTCTTTCTGTGAATCTAAAAGATGCCCTTGTTCCTGTTCATGTTCATCACTGGATGCAGTTTGTGAACAGAAGCAAGGTTTTCTGAACGCTTCCCTTTGTGAAGTGAATTGCCTATGAACAGGAGCATTTGAGAGCCAAGGTATTACTGTATTTATTAGCTGTTTGTACCTCTTCCTCTGGGAAGTGTCTTCATTTCAGATGCCTCTTTTTTTAATTGGGTCTCACATTTGTGTGTGAGGATGTAATTTTTTTTTTTTTTTTTGATACATACTATAGGTATTAGTCTTCAGTTTGGGGAATAGTTGGCAAAAATATTTTTCCATTCTTTCTGTTATCATTTTACTCTGTGCTTTGTAATTTCACTATGCTGTGCAGATTTTAACTTAATGCGATCCCATTTGTTGATTCTTGGGATCATTTCTTCAGCAGTATGGGTTCTGTTTAGAAAGTCTTTGCCTACATCCGTGTCTTCAAGAATTGTGTGTGTGTGTGTGTGTGTGTGTGTGTGTGTGTGTGTGTGTGTGTGTGTGTATTAACAGAATCAAACTCAAGACCTTGTACTTGCAGGCAGGCACTTATGCCATTGAGCTATATCCTCAGCCCTATCTTCAAGAATTTTATCTCTAATGTCTTCAAGCAGATAGTTTCTGCTTTAACATTTAGATCTTTGGTGAATTTTGACTCAGGTGAAAATTCAGGTTTAGGGCTCTTTTTGGTTGTACATAAATTTGAGGATTACTTTGTCTATTTCTGTAAAAAATGCTGTTGGTATTTTGATTGGGATTGTAGTAAATCCATATAGAACACTTTTTTTATTTTTTAGTTTTTGTATTATGGCCGGCTCAACATGCCCTGGGGGTGGGGCTAGCACAGCACGTGGTGCTGGAGATCAAACCACCATCTCTGCAGTTGACTAAGCTTTCTTAAGCAGGCTGTTTAGACCGCTGAACCATTCTGCTGGCCTAGAACAGTTTCTGAAGTACAACCAGTTAAGTATATTGATTCTGTCTATGCAGGAACAGAGGGGAAATCTTTTCAGTTTTGCATACCCTCTTTGATCTCTTTTCCCCCCAGAATTCTGTAGTTTGCATTGTAGAGATCTTTCACTTCCTTAGGTTGATTCCCAAGTATTTCATGTTACTTGATAATATTGTGACTGATATAACTTCCTTACTTTCTCAGTGTATTTATTATTTGTTTATAGGAACTGTATTGATTTTTGAGTGTTGACTTTGTATCCTGTCACTGAGATTTGGTTACTAGTTCTAGGAGTCTTTTGGTGGATCATGTTATCTGTAAATAATGAAAATTTAATGATTATGTAGCTAATGCTTCACAAAAGATACTGAACAGAAGTGGTGGCTGTAGAGTCCTTACCTTGCTCCTGATTTTAGCTGGAAAGCTTTATTTGATCTCACCATTTAATGTGATTTTGGCTGTTGCTGTTTTCCATAGTTGGCTTTTATCAGATAGAGCCAAAGATCTTCTATACTTTTTTTCTTCAGTGTTTTGATCAAAAATGGTTGTTGGTAGCCGGGTGTGGGGGCACACGCCTGTAATCCCAGCACTTGGGAGGCTGAGGCAGGAGGATTGGTGCGAGTTTGAGACCAGCCTGGGCTACAAAAGTGGGCTCAAGGCCAGCCTGAACTGCATAGCAAGACCCTGTCTCAAAAAGACAAAAAAAAAAAAAAAAAAGAATGGTTGTTAGGTTTTGTCAAATAACCTTTCCTGCATCTATTGAAGTACACATGGTGGTTATTGCCATTCCTTCTGTGTTCATGTGGAGTGTTACATTTGTTTATTTGTGTATATTGAATCATCCCTGTATCCCTGTATTGAAGCTTACTTGGTCATGCTTTATGATCTTTTTGATGATTTGTTGCATTTTGTTGGCCAATACCTCATTTAGAGTTTTTTGCCTTTATGTGCATTAAGAAGGTTGGACTGTTTTCTTTTTTCACTTGGGTCTTTGCTGTTACTGAATTGTTCCAAATTTGATGTCTTCATGTAGTTTTTGTAATTTTCATGTGTATTAGTCTCTGTTCATTTTTTAGATTTTCCTTAGTAGTTAATTGTTTGAATATATTATTCTTAGTAGATATTTATTTTACTTTTGGTGGTATTTATTGTGATTTTTCCCTTTTGTTTTTTCCCCCCTCTCTCCCTCTCTTTCTTCTTCTTACCAGGAATTGAACTCAGAACCTTGCACTTGCCAGACAGGCACTGTGATGTTGAGCTGTATCCCTGGCCCTCCCTTTTCATTTGTAATTCCATTGATGTTTTTTGTCTCTGTCTCTGTCTCTGTCTCTGTCTCTTTCTCTCTCAATGAGTTTGGATAAGAGTTTATCCATTTTATTTATTCTCTCAAAGAATGACCTCTTTAATTTTTTTATATTAATTTTTAGTCTGAACTTCATTTTCTCCTCTGTTTCTGATTTTCTTTAAAACTCTGATTGTTGTTTCTAAGTATCTTGAGGTTCCTCATGAGGTTATTTGCATTCATTCTGTTTTTCTAATAGTGTTCCTTATAATAAATGTGCCTCTTACAATTGATTTCATCGTATTTCAAAGCTTCTGTTGTGTTTTGCTGGCATTGCCATCTGATTCCAGAAATGGTTTAAATTTTTTTCCTTGATTTCTTCTGTGAGCTGTTAATTTAAGAGTATTACTAAGTTTCCAGGATTGTATGAATTTTCTCTGGCTTTTTCATAATTTCTAGATTCAGTACACATTGAAATGATAGTTTACATGGTGTTGTTTTGATTATTTGTTATTTAAGTATGCTCTGTAGACTAGTGTATGATCTGTTTGGAGGAAGTTCCAAATATTTCTGAGAAGAATGTGTATTCAGCTGCAGGAGGACAGAACACTTTGTAGATTCCTCTTAAATCCATTTTTTTTTGAGGCTGTGGTGCTGTTCTAATACTTTGGTATTGGCTTTTTGTCTAGTTGTTATACCTACTATAGTTGTGTTGGTATTTATGTGATCTTCTATATTCAGTAGTACTTGTTTTAGGAAGTTAGATGCTCTAATATACTGTGTATGCATATTTATAACTGTTAATTCTTCAGTTCTTTAGTGACTGTTCAGTTATAGCTTGAAATTTACCTTGAGAATAAGATTTGCTACTGCTGCTTTCTTTCATGGTTTTAGTGCGTGGATACTTATTCTGTGAATGCTTGATTTGATGTGTTTCTTGAATGCAGCAGATTGTTATATTCTGCTCTTTTGATATTTAAATTGGGAAATAGAGACCCTTTACATGGAGTGAACAGCCAACATATACTAATTTTTCCCATTATTATGTCCATTTTTCTGTTTAAAAAAAATTTTTTTTTAAAGAATTTTTTTAAAATTTTATTTACTATTTTTTTCTTGTTTCAGAACCTTTGTTTGTTTATTCACTCATTTTTTATGGCCGGCTCAGCCCACCCTGAGGGCAGGGCTGGCGTAGCATGTGGTGCCGGGGATCGAACCGCAGTCCCTGCAGCCGCCCAAGCTTCTCCAAGCAGGCGCTTTAGACCACTGAGCCATCCCACCAGGCCCCTAAAAATTTTTTTAAAGAGGGTGCAAAATAGTATTGAAATAGAAAAAATTACAAGTGATACAGAATCAAACTCAAGACCTTGTACTTGCAGTAATATGAATCTCACAATATTTATTGCAACGGATAGTGTTGTCTTCTAACCAGTTATTCATATTATCAGATATACATGGAAAATTATAGGAAAGAAAAACTAAGAAATTAAGAGAAAAAGTACTAACTATTGAAAAAAGACAAAACATATTATTAGCTACTTTCCATAAACCAGCAGAAAGTACAGTTGTCCAAACCATCCTCCTTACATACATAGATGAATCTCTTTTTTTCCCCACTCCCTCTCATGTCCTCCTCAACTCAGTACTCCTGAATAAGTTCAGTTCCTTTCCCCAGGATCTATTGCACCCTTCAGATTCCATTTTCTCTTTCAGTTTCTCACATTAAGGAGACAGTATGATGTTTGCATATGCATGTTGGATTTATTTTACTTTAGAGTATGTTCTCAAGTTGCATCCATTTATGGACAAAGGACTCAAATTTATCCTGTTTCATTCATAGCTCAGTAATATTCCATTGTGTAAAAATACCACATTTTACTTAACCATTCTTCAGTTGATGGGCATCTGGGTTGTTTCAGGATTTAGCTGTGACATGTTGTGCTGCCATAAAATGGGTGCACAAATATTGCTGTGGTATGATGTTTAGAAGGACAAAGCTGGCTTGAACGTGATTTCCAGTCCTAGCTTTTTAAGGAATCTCCATAGTGATTTCCATAGTGGTTGTACCAGTCTGCATTCCCACCAACAATGCAGAAGGATTCCTTTTTCTCTACAGCCCCTCAAGCATGTGTTATGTGTTGACTTGATGATAGCCCTTCTTTCTGGGGTAACATAGAATCTCAGTGTTGTTTTAATTTGCATTTTTTTTTTTTTTTGCAGTTTATGCCTAAGTTTTTTTTTTCCATGCATTTCTTGAATGACCAGTGGTGTTGAACATTTTTCATATATTTGTTTGCCATTTGTATTTATTCCTCTGAGAAGTGTATATTCATCTCAGACGCCCAATTTTGGATTGAGAACTTATAAAATCTTTTATATGTTCTAGATAGAAAGCCTTTGTTAGAGTGACAGTTGGCTCTAATTTTTTCCAAGATTGTTGTTTTTCTTCTTTTACTCTGTTGGAGATTTGGTTTCAAGTGCAGAAACTTTTCAAAAAGATACGATCCAAGTTGATTCTTTGAAGTATTGCCCATGCAGTTTGGGATTTTTTTCATGAACTCTTTCCCTGCCTTTATGTCGTTAAGATTTTTGTCTACATTTTCCTCCAGAAGATTTAGTGGTTTTATTCAAATATTTAACTCTTTGATCATTTTCACTGTACTTTTGTGTATAGTGGTAAGCATGGGTCTAGTTTTAGCCTTTGGCATGTGGAAACCCAGTTTTTTCAGTACCATTTATTGAAGAGGCTATCTTTCTTCCAGTGAGCACGATTGCCTCCTTCATCAAAGATCAGGTGGCTGAGTGTGTTTGTAGATATGGCTGCATCTTTTAATCTGTTCCGTTGATCCTCAGGTCTGTATCTGTGCCGGTACCATTGCTGATTTTATCACAGTAGCTTTATAGTATAATTTTAGGTCAAGGATTGTGATACCTCTTGCCTTTCCTTTGTTTTCTAGGATTGCTTTTGATATTCTAGGTCTCTTCTGGTTCCAAATGAATTTGAGGAAAGTTTTCTGTAATCTGTGAGGTATGCTGATTATATTTTAATTGGGATTGTATTTGATCTGTATGGCAGTTTGGTACATAGCCATTTTCACAATGTTGTACTTCCTGTGCAGGAGCATGGAATATTTTTCCATTTTTTCAAGTCCTCTTCAATCTCTTTTCTCAGAGTACCATAATTTTCAGTGTATAGATCTCTTACATCCTTTGTGAGATTGATTCCTAAGCATTTCTCTCTCTTTTTTTTTTTTTTTGATGTTACTGTGAAAGGCATGGCTTCCTTAATTTCTGTCAGTGCATTGTTTGTGTATAAAAATGCTACTGATTTTTGGGTGTTAACTTTGTATTCCTTTTATTTGTCTCTTATATAATTGCTCTGGCTGGTGTTTCTAGAACTGTATTGAATAGGATTGGAGACAGTGGACATGATTGTCTTTTTCCTGATTTTAAAGTAAAGGCCTTCAGTTTTTTCTCCTTTAGTATAATGTTGGCTGTTAATTTTTCATAGATAACTTTTATCAGGTTGAGATATAGACCGTTTATTCCAATTCTCTATAGGGTTTTTTTTTTTTCTTTTACCATGAATGAGTATTGGACTTTGTCAAAAAATCTTGTTCTGTATCTACTGACATGATCATGTCATTTTTGATCTTGGTTTCGTTGATATGGTGTATTACACTTACAGATTTGCATATGTTGAACTATCCCTGCATTTCTGGGATGGATCCCACTTGGTTGTCATATAGAATCCTCTTGATGATTTGCTGCATTCTGTTTGCTAGTATTTTACTGAGGATTTTTGCATTGATATTCATTAGAGAGATTGGTCTGTAGTTCTCTTTTGAGTTGCATCTTTCTCTGGTTTTGGAATCAGAATAATACCTCTAGGAATGAATTTGGCAGAATTACTTCCTTTTAAATTTCATTGAAGAGTTTGAGAAAAGTTGACATTAAATCTTCACTAAAGTTCTTGTAGTCTGTTTGTGGTGGCACACACCTGTAATCCCAGCACTTGGGAGGCCAAGAATAGATCCTTTAGACCCTCTTACCCCCCTCACCCCGCAAAAAGACCCCCCCCCCCCCAAAAAAAAAACATTTTGTAGAATTTTGCTGTGAATGCATTGGAACCTGGGCTTTTCTTTGTTCATAAGATTTTTTAAAATTACATTTTCAATATTTCCTATTACTGAGTTTATTCATAGTTCATATATCTTGTTGATTCACCTTTGGCATTTCATGTGTATATAGGGAGCTGTCTATTTCCTATATGTTTTCCATCCTGTGAGAGTACATATTTTGGAAGTAGATATTGATAAATCTTCTGAATTTTTCCAGGGTCTGTAGTGATTTTGCTCTTTTTTATTTTCCTGATGCAAGTAGAAGATTTATTTGGGAGCATCAAACAGGCTGGCTGTCTAGTGGTCCAAGACAGCAGCAAACAAAGAGGAGATATTATAGGAAGGGTGGTTGCAGGCTGGAACACCTGAGGGAGAGCTAATCTTGGCAGACTCACCTCGTCTGTGGTAGACATTTTTTTTTTAAAGAATTTTTTATTTTATTTATTTATTTATTTTCTTGTTTCAGAACCTTTGTCTGTTTTTTCACTCTTTTTTTTTTCTTTTTTAATAGGGTTTTTATTTGGCTTGGGGATCAAGCTGGCTTTCATAAATGAATTTTGGAGCACTCCATCCCTTTGTTCTTTGAACAGCTCAAAGAATATTAGTGACATACATTTACAAGCTTTGTAGAACTCAATCACGACTTCATTACCTCCTGGGCGGGCGGGTGGGCTGGCTGGCTGGCTGGCTTGCTTGCTTGCTTGCTTGCTTGCTTGCTTGCTTGATTG
>PVJA010041719.1:0-17693 GCA_004027025.1 Myocastor coypus
CATAGGCCTTTGCTTCATTTCCATTGTGTGAGATGGAAAGAGCGTGGCTCTCGCGAAAGCTTAGACAAGCTCATCCATTCCTTGATGAGGCTGAGGACCGGTGGTTCTGGTGAAGACTTAAGGTAAAGAATCTGGGACGAGTATACAGTGCTGAGCTCAAATCTTGTGTCCCAGCACTGCTTGCAGCAGCCCACGTAGCTGCAGGCAGGTTCTGCACGCTCTCCAAGCCCTGGGATTCCTGGGTAGACGATGAACTGCTCGGATTGTGGGCTGCGGTAAAGCTGTAGGGCGCGGTCAGCATGCGCCTCCAGGGGCTGGGCTTTCTGATGAAGGCTGCGCTGGCTACGGGGCTGCTCTGGGCTGTGACTTAGAGGGGCTGACAAGTGTGGGGACGCATCCCCTCGCTTCCAGCCTCCTACCTGATGTTCTCAGTTCTTTGCCAAGCTTCTCCCACTTTGTCAGCAGGTATAGAGGCTGGCTCTCAAGCAGGTCATGCCTGGAACTTGGATTTCTGTGTGCTTCAACTCACCTGGACTGTATTAGTTTCTGCTGGGATTCAGTAGGCGGAACACATCCCAGACCAAAAATGAAGGACAGTGACAGCCCTCACGAATCTGCATGTATGCACAGAGGCACTGCTCTGCTAGTGACCTGGGTCTCAGGAGTGGTTTTTAAAATTACTATTGTTATTATTATTATTGTTGTTATTATTATTATTTTATGTATTTGGTACAGGGTCTCATTATGCAGCTTGGACTTGTAGTGTTCCTCCTGTGTTCAGCCTCCCCAGCGCTGGGATTATAGGCATGCGTCACCACACCTGGACTCTGTGGCTGGCTCAGTGCATGGGGGCGTGAGGCCCATGTGGTGCCGGGGATCAAACCCCGGTTCCTGAGCTTGCTTATGCAGGCGCTTAGTCTGCTAAGCTATCTCTCCAGTCCTTAGAAGTGGTCTTTAATTCCTTACATTGGATATGAGAACAAGATTTTGTTATTCGGGCGACAGCAAGGCCCCCGAGGCCTCAGGTCAGGAGGGCACCTCTGGGCTGCATCTGTCTCTTTCTGTGGCAGTGCTGCACAGAGAAACAGAGAAGGGTGACACTTAAGAGCCCAGCCTGTTAGGTTTTAGAGGGAGGATGTAAACGTAGATGCTTTCCTAGGTGAATTTAGATAAAAAATGACTTTTCATATAAATGAACTGCCCAACAGCCATGTCCAGAGCTGTAGTAATTCTCTGATTTTCCTGGGTCTTCTGGCTCTCTGAGTCATCTGCACCTAATTGAGTCTGACCATTTTCTTTCCAGCCATTCATCTTTATCGTGTTGTAGAGAAGCAGTCAAATAATTTATTAGTTTAAACTGCATCGTTGGTCCATTTGAGGTTGAGTTTTTAAGCTCCAAATAACAGCAGCATAAGCAAGACAGGTTCTCTTTCACCTCTTGTATTTCTTCTCTTAGTAATGCCAGCTTGTAGGCAGTCCACAGTGTAACAGCACGAATGCCGTGGCCTGCAGACCTCCAGACTCCTTCTGCCTTGTGATGCATTGTGTGGGGCTTTCTGGGTCACTTTATAGTTCAGGTTGCCTTTTTTTTTTTCTTTTATGTATTTGGTACAGGGTCACACACTACACAGCTCAGATCCTGTTGTCAGCCTCTCCAGCCCTGGGATTACAGGCATGTGCCACCACGTGCAGACTTGGTTGCCTGCTGAGTGCGCCCCGTCGGTGAGGCCAGCACAGCATGTGGGACCAGGGATCAAACTCTGGTCGCTGTACATGCTGAAACAGGTTCTTAGTCCCCTGCACTAGCTCGCTGGCCCAGGATAGCTTCTTTTGTTCCTGCTACCATGTCCCTCTTCCACCTAGGAATGAGAAGGAAGGGATGAAGGCGGGCCTTGCTCTTTCTTGAATCCCTTTATAGAAATAAGGATGCTTCTTTTTCTGAAATACCCTTGTATAAAACAATGGCATGGACACACCTAACTATAAGTGGAGCTGGGTAATATCTTCCATTCTGGGTATGTCATTTGCCCGGTTTATAGTGGTTGATACAATGTGTCAACTTGGCTGAATGACTCAGCAGCCCGGTTCCCTGTTGGTGGGAGCCCCACTCTGGGATACAATTGGTTCTTCCCTGGAGTGTGACCAGGGCCCACCTAGGATATGATTGGCTTTCTCCCTAGAACGGGATCAAGGGCCCATCCTGGAGTATGATTGGTCCCACCCTAGGGCAGAATGAGCCCATGTCAGAATGACTGAGCACAAAAAGACTTTTTAAAGGGCTGAAGGAAGACTCAATACTTCACGTCGTTGGAGATGCTTCAGTCTTCGCATTCAGCCTGGACTTCATCCTCTGGCTTGCAGTGCAGACTCTTCAGCCTCCAGCTTGGATCTTTCGCTACCCGTCGCAGACTCTTCAGCGTCCGTTACAGACACTTCAGTCTTCCATTGCAAACCCATCAGCCGACGGATAGAGACTTACATGGAGTGCTGTAGTGAAGTCCAGACCTTGGGATTGTATTCTTCAGTCTGGATCGTGCAGACGCCCTCTGCGCACTTCCTCATCTGACTCTGTGGCTGACAATTGTAAGCCAATCTTATAGTTTCTTATAGATTGTATATTTTGTGTTAATATCCATTCCTTATATTATATCTATTCTGGTCCTCTAAGTAAAACCCTGACCAATACATGGTTAAAAGTTGAAGATTCAATTAGTGCCTGAATAATGAGAAGGGGACCTATTAGGGAAACACTGTTAAATATATCAATAACCGAATGTAACTTTTTACAATGGTGTATAATTATGGACCCAGAATTAGAATTCTTTGAACCACAGTTTCCTTGTCTAGAGATGTACTAGAATACCACTTACCTCACAAAATAATGTGTTCAGGATAATACAAAAATTAAATCAGGTAGTTTGGGAGAATGTTCTGTTAATCAGAAAGCATTATAATAAGATATCATTAGATAACAATTTGTTTTTATGCCTTTAAAATATTTATCTATCTATCTATCTATCTATCTATCTATTTATTTATTTATTTATTTGGTACAGAGTCGTGCTGTGCAGCTTGGACTTGTAGTGATTTCCCTGTCCCAGCCTCCCCAGCTCTGGGATAACAGGCTCGTGTTTCAGGCCAGCGTGATGCGCTCGGGGTTCAGGGTTGGCCCGGAATGTGATACTGGGGATTGAACCCAGGTCCTTTTGCTTGCCAGGCAGGGGCCACTGAGCTATTTCCCCAGCCCTTTTATGGTTTCTTAATGAATTTCTTTATGAAAATGGACAAAAGGAGGAGTACCATCAGCACAGTTTGAGTGGACTAGAAGTTCGCTTTTCAAGACAAAAGCTGATCTAAGAGCAGCCATGCGGCTTCACCTCGTGCAGTCAGGCTGAACAGTCTCAGCAGCAGCTATCTGAATCTAACTTCCCAATGGCAATTAGAACCACGACGTACCCCACTAAGGAAGTTTCTGTGAGCACTTCAGAATGACTAGCTTGGGCTCAAACTTCCATCAGGGGAGGCACTCATGCCTAAAAAGTAGTAAAAGAATCTTCAAAGAGTTTTTACATCAGAAAGGTTTTCTTAAGAGATGAGAGAGAAGGGTCTTTAAAAAGTCTAAATCCATTTGCTTATTTTACCCAATATGGAAATACTTTATAGCACATGATACATGCTCTGTGAAAAGAATCAGCATTTTTTTTCTCTTGATTTTAATGGAACCTGATGTAATAGGAATGGACTGCAGTAAATATAGCATGTAATTATTTATTAGACTTGTAAAAACCTCCTGTTACTGAGGCTTCTGGGCATATGGACAAAGGTGGGAGATTAAGTAGTAAATAAAACCAGACATAGCAGGCACAGTTGTGAGGTCATTCTATTAGTGGCCTCCGCGGAAACGTTACCTAGCTGCGAGGATGGATGTAAACACTCCCTGTGAGGAGACAAGGGCCCCTGTTTGGAGGTTTGGCCTGTGCTGGTGCTAAGAACCGCACTTGGCTGGAAGGAGGAGGGATCTGTAGTTCTTTGTGCCCCTGGGAGACAGGGTTCTGCTATTGGTCCTTCTGCTCACAGAAGGGGGGGCCCATGCTACAGGCCTGCGAAAGCCAGTGAAGCGCAGTTTCAATAAATGACTCAGAGCTTTTCATGTTCTCGTTCCAGGCATTTGATCATTACGGTTTACAGTGAGTGCAGTTATGGCCAAGTCCAAGAACCACACCACACACAACCAGTCCTGAAAATGGCACAGATAATGGCATCAAGAAACTTCTGTCACAAAGTTAGGAATCTCTGAAGGGGGCAGATTCCAAGTTCTTAGGAACATGCATTTTGCCAAGAAGCACAACCAGAAGGGCTTCAAGAAGATGCAAGCAAACAATGCCAAGGCCACGAGTGCATGCACTGAGGTTATCAAGGCCCTTGCCAAGCCCAAGGAGGTCAAGCCCAAGATCATCTCAAAGGGAGTGAACTGCAGGTTCACGCGACTTGCCTATATTGCCCACCCCAACCTTGGGAAGTATATCCATGCCCACATTGCCAAGGGTCACAGGCCTTGCCAGTCAAAAACCCAGGCTGCAGCCGAGACCCAGGCTCCAGCTTCTGCTTCAGCCCAAGTTCTCAAAGGTGTCCAGGCTTCTGAAGGTTCCTAGGCCACAAGAAGCCTGCACAATAAAAGCCTCTATCTGCTGATGTAAAAACAGAAAGACTAGTGTGACTCCCGGAGTGCCATCTGTAGGGGCTTGGTGTCCTTCTGTGTTCTTTGTAGAAATAAACCTGAGGCAGGCTAAAAATAAATAAATAAATAAATAAATAAATAAATGAATGAATGAATAAATAGCTCAGAGAACTATCTGAGTTATATTAGAAAAGACCAAAAACATCTGTATTTTTCCTCTGTCCATTGAAGCAAATGGGGCCTTCTATTAAGTGTGATAATGTTTGTAAATTTTTGGAGGCACCATATTTTTATTTCATCAACTGAGTGAAAGTTTTATGAGCCAAAGCATTTTCTGTAAGAAGTAGATTATCTTGTTGGTTTGATTTCTGCCCTTCTTTTCTTCACCTTCAATTTTGGATGCTTCATGGAGTTCAAAAAAGAAATGGATTTAATAGGCTGTCGAGAAATGTTGTATCTTTAAGGAGAACTCCAGGCAGTTCTCCAAGGGTCTATAGTAGCCTTATATTTAACCTGGTATTTCCAGTGAGCCACCTGGAACTATATTAAGTCCACAAAAATTTATTTCACTTGTTGCAGCAGTTCCATTCCACTCAAGAATCAGCCTTCATATATGACTTTAGCTTCTTATGGTTTAATGAATGAATTAATTAATTTTTTAATGTATTTAGTACATGGTCTACAGAATCTCGTTACACAGATGGGACTCATAGGCATCCTCCTGTTTTCAACCTCCCAAGCCCTAGGATTACAGGCACATGTCAACATGCCCAGTCTCAGTGGCCCTCTCAGAATATCTGGGGGCAGGGCAAGGCTGGCACAGCACACTGGGGATTGAACCCCTGTCCCTGTGTGTGCCTAAGCAGAAGTTTTGGTTGACTGGGCTATCTGGTTGACCCTATGGTTTAATTTATTATTTTATTTTAATTAACTTTATTGAAAATCAATAATTATATAGCATATTAAAAATTATAGACAAATATTGAAATGTGAAAGATATCAGATGGAGACAAAGTGAATTCTAGAGAGACATTTTGGAAATGAATACATAACATGAGATTAATAATAGATTGCACATTGTAAATGAATTATTTACAAACTTAAATGAATATAACAATAAGATTATCTAAAGTAAAAATGAATTTACAGATCAGTCATATAATAGTTCACTCTGTGACAAAATCAAGAAATTTATATTCATATAATTGGAATTCTCAAAGTAGAAAGGGGTAGCCAATAAATATTTAAAGATTTAAAGTTTCTAAATTTTGCTGAAATGTGCTAATATATAGCACATTTCCAAGAAAAATGAACCTTTTCATAAGAAATATGAATAAAATCATAACAAGATACACAAAGATGAAATTGTGAAAAACTATAAGGGAAAAAATCATTAAAACATACACATAAAAATATTAGCTATGGAGGAGCAAAATTAAATAGCATCTTATTCCACGTTAAAAAAAAAAAAAAGAGTAAGTGGGTAAGAAACTAGATTAATCCAAAGGACTGAAAAAAATCTGCCCTCATTGAATTTTGTATTTAGCAAACATACCTTAGAAAACTAAAAGTAAAATATTTAACTTGAAATAAACATCACCAGACATAGCTTATAGAAAATAACCAAGACCATAATCCAGACGGCAAGAGAAGGTGCTGCATGGTCCTGGATAAAGAATAAAGAGCACTCAAAATGGTAGTTATGTAGGACTATGTAAAATATAATTATGCTAGATGAACCTATTTAAAAGATCATTGAAGATTTCTACAAAACAGTTGTCAATCTTATGTTAGGATATATATATATATATATATATAAATATATAAATATATATATATAATTTTATAAAGATATATGTTTTCTTTCCCCTTCTTGTATGTGTGTGTGTGTGTGTGTGTGTAAGAGACAAGAAAGAACTAATACAAAGTCAATGGAACTATACTTTTTATTTTTTATTTTTATTTTATTTTTTTATTTTTAGAATAGAATATTTATTGGAAAAGAAAGCTTCTGTCCAAGAGGGGAACAGAAGGGGGACCTTAGTGGGTTGCCCTGGAAATATACTTTTTAAAGTTTTTAATACTAGGAGAAAATATCATGCCATGTCTTATAAGCATATTGTAACTCAAAGATACAGAATAAATCATAAAACAAAAGTTAAAATTAAACATATTCAGAAAATTAATTAAATATTAATTCATTAAAATTAAATATTTCCAAACAATATTGCAAAACTAAAACTGAATCATGAGTCCAACTAAGAGGCCAGAATTTTGTGTATCTATGTATGAATCTGTGATCAATTGAAGAGTACTCATATAGTAGTTAGTAGTTTAATATATACAAAAATATCAACTGAGAGAACATTTTCATGATAGTAAAGAATTACTTCAAATAAAACATAACATAAAGACTGGAGAGGAAAATATATGACCAGCACTTATAACAGCTTGAGAATAGTATATCACAAAAACTTCTAGTATATTGTGGACATGGGCAGTGTCCATGATGCTTACTAGTGGCCAGATGCCACTTGTGGGACTGAGCTACTGCTATTTCCTTGATATCCACCCTGTAAAACCAGACAGAATCATGACCCATAGGGTGTAGGAGAAGTCCATTTGTAGAGTATGCTGATGGAAATATTCTGCTGCTGTATAGAAAAGAATAATTGAAAGACTGCTGTTGTATGTATACGTTTTTCTCCTGTGTTCAATTATTTGCCCTATTTGTTAGGTTCTTTTCATTCTCTCATGGAGTTGTGGTCATTTTTCTCCCTCTCTAGAATATCTCTTAGTAGTCTGTGTAGGGTTGGCTTTGGCATCATGAGATTCTTTAGTTTTTTTTTTTTTTTTTTTTTTTTTTTTTTTTTTTTTTTTTTTTTTTTTTTTTTTTTTTTTTTTTTTTTTTTGTCCTGGAAGTATTTAACTTCTCTATTTTACTTGAAAGAGAGTTTTGTGGGCTATATCAATCTGGGTTAGAATTTGTTTTCTTATAAGACTTATACTACTTTGCTCCATGCTCTTCTTTACTTGTTGGTTTGTTTGGAGAAATCTGCCATTATTCTGATGGGTTTTTCCTTTAAATGCGATCTGTTTCTTTTCTCTAGCAGCTTTTAGTATACTGTTCTTGTGCTGGATTTCTGGGATCTTGATTAATGTCTGGGTGTGTTTTTAATTGGATTGATGTTATTTGGAGTTCTATATGCTTCAGTTACAGAATGTCAGATTATTTCCCCATATTTGGGAAGTTTTCTGCTATTACTTCTGTTCATATTCATTTTATACAATTTGTATTGACTCCTTCTTTCTCATTGGTGCCTATTAGTCTTACATTGTTCATTTTGTGTCATCTTGCAGATGTTGAATTATTTTTTCTTGCATCCTAGTTGCTTTTAAGAGATCTTTCCTTACCTTTTTCCTAGCTGTAATGGTGTCTACAAGGTCGAAAGTCTATTTTCACTTTCATTCAAATGTTTTTGCCAGCTTGTGATTGAGGTTTGAATTCCCTGTATAGCACTTTGAATATGCTTTATATGTTCTATTTCTTTCCTATATTACTCATTCAAGGATTCTAACATATTTCTATTCTCTTTTACTTTTTTAAAAATAAATTTCTTCTATAGAAGCACTTAGTACTTCTTTCGTTATAGTTATAATTTCTTTTTTTACTTCAGAGATTATTTCTGATCTGATCTCCTCTATATCTTTCCTCAGGTGTTTGTTTACTTCAGACACTATTATTTCAGAGATTTCAAGTGTGTGGTTTCCAATTTCTTTTATGCTATTGTCTCCTGCATTAATTCTGGGTGTTCTTGGGGCCTGAGACAGCATTTTGCTCCTTCTCTTTGTCTTTTTGTATAGCATTGTCTTCTGACCTTTGGTGTAGAGCTTTGGTAGAGTTCTTATCTTAGCTTCAGGTCTGGATCTACCAAGTTCAAACTGGTCAAGTGGGTGTGGCTTGGGTCTGGCTTCTGAGCTCCACTGTTTCCTGCTAAAGCCCTTGGAGATGAACCTGCTGTGCCACTCTGGCAAGGTTTTCTGCTCTTGGATCAGCTGTGTGTGTCTTGCCTCTGGCCTCTCTGCAGGGAGTTCTGCCACAGGGTCCCACATCAGGTGCGTCTGATTGATGAAGTCCTATTCACATGCTGGACCTGGTTGTTGGGTTCAATAAGTTTCTGGTGGGCCCTGGGCAGGCTCACATGCCAGGCCTGGGTGCTGGGTTGAATGAGTTTCCAGTTGACCCTGGTTGGTCTCACTCACATACCAGGCCTGGACTCTGGGTCAGATGGGGCTCTGTTGGGCCCCGGGCAGTCTCACTCACATGGCAGGCCTCAGTGCTGAGTCTAATCCCTATAATTTAATTTAGACATATTTAAAAATGCTTTATTTGACAGAAATTTTCTGAAAATCTACTGTGTTTAAGCTCTGAAACATTTATCTGACCCTAAAAGAACTAAAATGTCATTGGAATTTCACTGTAACAGGGAACTGATATTTGATAAAATTCTTTATTTTCAATCCTAACTCTTCTCCAATAAAAGTTTTGCAATCCATACTTTAGTCTTCAAAACTAGATATTTACTATATGGCAGTGCTTCCTTTTCTTCTCTTGTCCTCTTCCTCAGTCACCCCCACTTTCTTTTTTTTTTTTTTGAAAGAATTTTTATTTTATTTTATTTGTTATTTTTTTCTTATTTCAGAACCTTTGTCTGCTTATTCACTCATTTTTTATGGCTGGCTCAGCCCACCCCGAGGGCAGGGCTGGTGCAGCATGTGGTGCCGGGGATCAAACCGCAGTCCCTGAAGCCACCCAAGCTTCCCCAAGCAGGCGCTCTAGACCACTGAGCCATCCCGCCGGGCCCCACCCCCACTTTCTGAAGGAACAAAACCTACCAATTATTTGAGCTTCAAATAATTATTGGTTTTTCTATTTATGGCCCAATAATCTCAGAATGGAGCTTTATCCCCCATGAAAATATATTTTATAGCACCGAAATTTAAATGGAATAAACAGAATTAAGAAGTTGTACTTCAGCCAGGGAATTCAAACTAACTCATAAAATATCCTTTGATTGGATTCATCCCATATGAGTTTATTCTATAGTTATGTAGAATAGGAAAAGAAAAATCCTTTTGTTTAATAGTTGGTTACAAAACATTTTGATCTCCAATCAGTGTAAAGTATCTGGCTTGGCTGGCTGGCTTTCTTTCCTCTTCCTCTTCCTCTTCCTCTTCCTCTTCCTCTTCCTCTTCCTCTTCCTCTTCTTCTTCTTCTTCTTCTTCTTCTTCTTCTTCTTCTTCCTCTTCCTCTTCCTCTTCTTCTTCCTCTTCCTCTTCTTCCTCTTCTTCCTCTTCCTCCTCCTCCTCCTCCTCTTCCTCTTCCTCTTCTTCTTCTCCTTCTTCTTCCCCTTCCCCTTCTTCTTTGCTGTCAATGAAAGGAAGATTTTGAAGTTCTCATAATATGCTGGTTCAGTGTTTCAGACAGCAGAATTCAGCGCAACTTAGATGCAACATTATTGTGATGCAGAAGGCTTGATTATTCTTGTTTTAAGTTTCTGAGACCATTAAGAGTACACTTTTGCTTGTCCTAATGGTATAACCTGAAGGTAGACACCCAAGTAGATGCTGTTCATAAAAGAAGTAAACTATACATTTCTAGAGACTTCTGTGATTTATAAACCAGCTTCATCCCCAACATCCTGTAAAAATGGTCTGGCTGGTTTTATTTCTGTTCTTAGTTAAGAAAATGGAGACTCAGAGGCGGCAGCATCGCTTAAAGAGAGCTGCACTGCTCTGTTCACTGCTAGGTTTCCTGGGTCACACATGCAAATTGATAATTGATTGTGCCCAAGTTTGTGCCCATATTTCAGTAGGTACCATGCAGCCCTTGAGACCCTTCCCAGAAAGATCAGCCTTTCTCTTTGGAACTGCTCTGGCCAGCTTTGGCCTCCCACATATGCTGTTGCTTATCACAGGGGCTCCTTCTGCTATTGCTCTTTTCTCTGAGAAAGTCCAGGTGCATTCCAGTTACAAAAGCCTAATCAATGCTGATAACAGGGAAGTAGAACTGGACTGCTGCTGCCGGTTGGCACTTGTCTAGTGACATTCAGGGAATTCTTTATGGCAGTTCTGGATTAAGCATAGTTCTTAGTGACTGGCCATCTCTGGTGTTCTGGAGATCTGATTGACTCTTTTATTTTTCTTAGAAGTCATCATGCATCTGTATCTACTACTGATCCCTGGAATATCATCCTTTCTCTGCCAAGCTTCTCAAGCAGTATGAGCCAGGTGTGGTGTTATGCACTTCTAATACCAGCAGTCAGACTGCTGAGATAGAACATCTAAAAGTTTGAGCCCACCCTGGATGCCTGAGAGCCTGCTTCAAGATTAAAAAAAGAAAGCTATAGATATAGCTCATTGCAAAGGCCCAGGGTTCAATTCCTAGAGGAAAGAGCTATGCATTTACTGATCCCAGTATTGTTGCTTGGATCCCCAATTTCTCACCCTGGCATTTGTCTTGCTTTCTCTTTAAGTTGTACTCCCAAAGTCATTGCGGATATTAAGACCCTGTATGCTTTTCCAGGTATTTTTGTTCCTTAACTTTAACCTGCCCATGGGCTTGTTCCTGAAACTCTTCACCTATCTTTCTCTTGTTTCCTTCTAAACTTCATACACCATTTCATTTGTGGTTCCTCAGCTGCATTTTGTTCTTTCATTAATTGACAAAAGGTACAACTTGAGGGTTCTCCAAGCTCTACTTACCTCATCCTCTCAGTTCACAGCTACTTTGGGTTTCTTTCTGACCTCAATTCCGAAGGACTCCATATCGACAGACATGCTCTCTTTCCTCAGCTTCAGCCTTGAATTTCTAGGTAGCTTAGCTCTTGGATCCCTCCACTTCACTGTCCATCCACGAACTCAGATTTGTGTCTCAACTTGGATTCCTCTCAGACTTCTTCATTTTTGTTGGTGTCATCCTTCCATTCCCTCAGGTTTTATATAGTTTTGCATTCCTCCTTTTCCTCAGAAAACGCAGCACTCAGACTTCCTGTCACAGCCACGTTCTACCTCTCTGTTTCTATCATCAAAGTTAGTAACATTTTCTGACAATGAATGATCTACTTTTCTCTGGAGTCCTTCTTCTTTGATGTTGTTGCTCCTGACATCTTTTCATTTTCAATTTACAGGACTTATGTCTGTACCCTGTCCTGCTTTCCTGACACACGTTGTTCTACATTCCTCTTCCAACTTAAAAAGAAGAAATTATGATTCAAGTGGAATTCAGTTTGTTCCCTCAAGGCTTACATGAATTTTAATGGGTATTTTAATTTCATGATGTCTTTTTGTCTTTGGAGTGAAAGTAGGTGGTAAAGAAAGCAAAGTCATATGCTCTCTTATCTTTCACTGGTATGGATTCTCTGGGATGATTCCTCTAGAAGAGCTGGCTTCTAGAATAAGGTTGGATAAATTCTGTCTCTGGAACCAGGGTCATTTTGTGTTGGACATGAATGTATGTACTCCTCAGCCTTCCAGGCATGCTTTACAAAATTCTTTTTTTTTTTTTTTTTTTTGTTCTTGAGTGAGATAAGTGATTAACACTTCTTATTGATTCTGGAACCATTTCCATAAGGTAAACAATACCTATCTGAGAAATGTGCTAGGCACAGAAAAATGTGCTCATGTGGGCCATGTAGAATAAACATTCCATAGCTGTAGGTCAGTAGAAGATTTTGTTCTAATTATTCAAGGCTCTGTGACAAAGTTTTCTCAATGAAAAAGGTACCATGCATAAGCAGGATATTGGAATTCCTATGGGATTCATTCTATGATGATGCTCGCAAAACCTTTGCCTGCTACATCTCTGTTTGTGAATCAAGCTCTAGATTTTCTTACTCAGAGACTGTTGAAAATGAATGGAACTTCTCGCTCAATAGACTTAAGGAGCCCGTAAAGCCTAGAGTTTATATATGGGTGGCCCGGGGCACATAGACAGCTGGTGATGGAGTCCACACAAGGACCTTATGTAAGGCACTATGTCTAGAACCTTTCTACTTGAGTAAAGAGATTTTAGATGAACCCCATGGCTTTATTGTCAAACATGTGGTCCCTGGGGCAAGGATACAAAGGGATAGTCATATAGCTATTCTATGTTTAAATACTGAAAGTTGTTGAATCAAGGTACAAGATGTTAAATAAAATACATTGTATCTGTCCATCTTGATAAATGGGGGGGGTGTATCTTAAATACAGACTTCTCAAAGTCTTTATGCTGCCTGTACTACAGCGATACAATATGGGTCCCCGAACCTGATCCATGTATTTCCCTTCTAAGCATCAATTTTCAGCAGCACTGGAGGGGCTTGATGTACCCATAACAAGGTTACATCCACAGACCCTTCAAAGCTGTTCCTCAGGCCTGAATGGCTGATACCAGTGCATTCCCAGCAGTACAGACCTTGGAGAAAGCCCACATAGGCTCTGAGCGCAACTTGAAATGTTAGGAAAGGAATCCCAGGATGTACACCTGCAAGGCCCAGAAGAGGCTTGTGAGCTCGGCTTGGCCACGGAGACCCCTTCTCTCCTTGAGCTGGTCCTAGCTGCGGTTGGGTGTTGGAGTGGGGTGGCTCTCTTCCTCGGGGCTAAAGGCAGCACTGCAACACGAGAAGGGTCCCATGAAAGCTCAACCGAAGCTCTTTCCACTCTGACATCACATCATCTTCCAGGGCTGACTCTGATTTGGGGCACAGGGCCATGCCAGCTCCCCTGTTGAGCCTTTAGTCTAGAAGGAGAGCCCATCCAATCTCCCTTCTCTGCTACAGACCTGGTGTCCCTGCTAGGAGCCTGTGTAACCCCTGGTGATATGGCTCCTCTATGAAAGTTCGGCCTCATTTCCAGTTGGCAGCGGAGGCACTACAGGCAGTGGAGAGCCTCTCCATTTTCTTTCTTACTTTACAGAGGTTTCCTATCTCAATTTTTAGACATCTATTCTCTCAGGTCTGTGTTGCCTCCTTCACCTCACAACCCTCTTGCCTTCTGTGCTTTGAAAATATCGCCTTCTTTTCCTCTTCAGTTTTAAAGCTATCACAAGTATTTTTTCCTTCAGAGGACCCGTGTGAAGTTATAAAAAGTTTGTAGCTAGATTAATCCCACAGAACACTTGTGGGGTGAGAATGCTTGTCTCTAAGCCACCAGGAGGTCTCCTTCTGTCTCTGAGTTGTCCCTTTCTGTCCTCATTTAAATCAGCATTGGAGGTAGGGTAGTAACAGGCAATATGAGGAATGTTTGAAGTGGAATAAAGGACTTGGGTTTCCCAAAGGAAACCCAGAGAGCTTTGTGCCTGCAAATAGCCTCTGTACCTTCAGCAAGGAGGGCCTTATGGGGGCTGTGACTGTGTCTTTTGAGGGTCACCTTGTAGAAAGAAAGTGCATTGACAATTTATTCCTAGGCTGTGCAACTCAGAGTTGTCTTCTGCTTAAGGCAAGGAAGTGAACTCTGGGGAGCCTTCAGCTGAGACTGAGCAGGGTGTGTGGAGTCTGTTTACAGCTCACCAGAGAGCCCAGTCTCCTTCCTTCCTTCCTTTCTTTTTTCCTTCCTTCCGTCCTTCCTTCGCACCTCCTTATTCTTCCAACTCTTGGATTTCTGGAGTGAATTCAGGATGCAACAGGAGCAGTCGAATTTGGATGCAGTTCTTCTCTGTTCTCTGTCACATTCCCTTGAAGAATAAATCAAGAGAAAAGCCATGAAGATAACGTTAACGTTCAAGTGTAAACAATCTGCAGGAAAGAGAACTGGGACTTGAGAGACAGATGCTGCTCAGAGTGATAGATGGCTTTCCGCAGAAATGACTTCCACTGTCCTGTGATCCTGACGCAGAGGGAGGTGTCGGGAAGCTTTTTGGGAGTGTGGACACATCCATGAGACATTCACATATGGACTGCTCGCTGACCCGATCGTGCAAGCAGAGATGACAGGCTGATTTATTTCTGCAGTTTCTACAAAATAGCTGCAGTTGGTTCCTCCCATTCTCGAGGGAATTAACTGAGACATAATTTTAAGTATTATTAAAACAGAAGTCTTAAAGACATACATCATGCGTGAACTTCTACAAAACACCCCTTCACTTAGACAAAACTTTGGAGGATGATCAGTGGTGTGGATAGGGTTCTTATTTTGAAGTTGTGTCTGTCTTAAGTCTGTTTCCTTATGTCAGGGTTCACGTTGCTGGTTCTCTTTGATCCCCTTTCCATTCTCATAAATGTGGTGGTAATGTTTAAAACTTTCCGGGTCATTATTACCATCAAGTAAGGAAATGTACATGAAGTGTCTTGCAAGGGGTTGAAGCACAGTGCAACTGAGCTCCCTTTGCTGGCCAAGCTGATGGCAGCCTAACTGATATCTTTATCTTGTTTTTATTTGGTAGGGGATCCTGACTTTATTTAGATGGCTATATGCTCAGTAATGAGATCATATTTCCCAACTTCCTTTGCTACTAGATGTTGGCATGTGTCTTAGTTTTAACCAATAAAGTGTAAGAATTTGTGGCATTGGAGTCCTGGGAAAAAGTATGGTAGGCAGAAGAACTGCCTGCTAATGCAGTCTCTTTTCTACTCCTTACCTGTTTCTTCTACTTCTTTTGAAAAGGGTGTGTGGATGCTCAGGGATGCTGTACAGCTGTCACTACCTAGAACTACTTACCTCTGGCATTTTTTTTTTTAAAAAAGATGTGTTCACTCAGTGAAAGAATAGGAGGTGGACGATAGGAAATAAGGATGCAGACTTTGTGAGATGGGAAGAGAATCAGGATGGGAGAAGTAGTCGGGAGGGGAGAGGAAGGGGGAGTCCAAAGATCAAAGTGGAAAACAGCAAGACAGAGTGGGCATAGCGGAGGAAAAGCTTCTTGCTTTATGATGACCAGGATGCAGAGAAAAAGGGAAGAGTGGGGGAAGGAGAGAGCTGCCTGCAGGGACCAGGGTCTTCTAGGAAGGTGCCCCTGTCTAACAGCACACTCTCGATCCCACCAGTGGTTACACCGACCCTCCTATAAGTCATAGTGAGTGCATGAGCTCTTAGGGAGGCATCCTTGACCCAAATCATAATGCCCACAATAAATGAATCTATTATATACTGAAAACATACATTAATGAAATGACCATCTGTCCTGTGAAAATACGCTTTATTTCTAGCTTCTATTATTAAGCAGTGGGATGCAATTCCTAACTAAGGCACTTTTCTCTTTTACGCATATGCTCTGATTTAATTCTCATATCTGTTTTATGAGCATAATTCTTCATATTTATAGGTAAAAATGGAAGAAAAAAGAGTTTAGTACTCTGTCTGATATTTCACAGATCTTCTGATTTCAAATTCTATTTCTGTTGCTGAAAAGGGACATCAGTTGTGTTTTCCCAAACCCTGCTCCCCTAGGTCTTGTTGGATATATGGCACTTGTGTTAATGCTAGGGCCAAACTAGATGAAGACAAGATAAAACTTCAATATGTGAAGCACAGATTCTACTGAATGCATGCTGCTCTCACACCATTGCAGGGTTAGCAAATCCTAAGGTGAACCACTGTAAAGTAGAGACTATTTGTACCTAATCATTGCCTATTGATCCTTTCATTTTTGACATATAATATTAGCACACGTGTATGGGATGCAGTATGATAAGTTCACACATGTGTATAAAGTGAAATAGACAAACCAGTGGAGTTAACATTTCAGTCTTCTCAAGCATCAACCATTTCAGCATATTGGAAACTTCTGAACTCATCTAGGTATTTGCCAGTATATGATAGATAGTTCTAGGCTATAGTTATCCTAGTGGGCTATCAAACACCAGAATTATTTCCTCCTTTTTAACTGTGTTAGGTGCTCTTAGCTGACCTATCTTCCATTGCCATTTCTCTCCCTCCTTCTCAGAAAGATATTGGCCATTATTCCACTCTGTTGCTCCAAGAGATGAAAATTTTAGATTTTACCGATGATTGAGAACATGCAGTGTGTGTCCAACAGTGCCTGGCTCATTGAATTTATTATGTTGTTCTCCAGTTCCATCCGCTTGGATACAAATAAAAATTGTCCTTTTTAGAAGCTTTTAAAGAGAATGAAAAGTACTAAAAAAAAAAAAAAGAAACAATACAGAATTTCACTAAGCAAAAGGATAGAACTTCAACAATGTTTGTTGTATTGCATAATGTGGTCTCCCACTTAGTTGTTCATATTACTGAATAGCAGCAAACAAAATTGGTCAAAAAATTAACAAGGAGAGAAGAAAATTTAAGCACTCACTGCTCATTTTGGTAGGCCAGCAGAAATAAAAAATGTAGTTATCCAAATTATCCTGCATATATACATATATATTTCCCCCTTCCTTCTTTCTTTTCTTCTTTCCCCCATCCCACCAGTTCCTTCCCTTTGATTGGTTTCTTTCCCTTTCACGGTACATATTGTACCTTTCAGATTTTATTTACTCTTTCAAGTTTTTGTACTAGGGAGATAATACGATGTTTGTACTTGTGAGTCTGATTCATTTCTCTTATGAGTATGGTCTCTAATTGCATCCATTTACCTATGAAAGCTTTGAGTTTATGTTTTTTTTGTTTCAATTTTTTTATTGTTTAAATTTAACAATGGTTATATTACATATTTTCATCATCAGATCAGTTTAGTTTAATACACATAGGTATATAAGATTGATCAAACAATTAAACATTAACCTTTCTAAATCCACATTACTTTTTTTTCTTTTCCCCTTTCTTTTCTTTGAAAGTTGACATATTGCATATTGTCCTCACAGTCATTCTACAGAGTAAAGTGTGTGGGCATGACCCACCTCCCTATTAATGTTGCATAGAAAAAAGAAAGAAAGAAAGAAAAAAAAACAGGAAAGAATATACTTCCGTTTGGACTAAGAGGAAGCAGATACATATACAATCAAAGGTTTTGCAATTGCAGTGTGCCACCAGTGAAGCTTGTGACGTTGGAGGCTATTGAATCTAAGCCTCCTAAAGC